>CAUYRT010068475.1:0-11259 GCA_963574885.1 Lepilemur ruficaudatus
TGTAGTCCCAGCTACTCGGGAGGCTGAGGCAGAAGGATCGCTTCAGCCCAGGAGTTTGAGGTTGCTGTGAGCTAGGCTGACGCCACGGCACTCTACAGCCCGGGCAACAGAAGTGAGACTCTGTCTCAAAAAAAAAAAAAAAAAAAATTCCTCTCATCTTCATGAACCATAACAAAAGAAAAAGGTATAAAACAGGGAAATGTTTTATTTAAGTCATTTAGGTTTAAAATATTATGCTTGATTGATGCAGTACAAATATTTAAAGCCAAAAACCCAAAGATTTAGGAAACTCAGAAAATTAGAAATATATTAATTATAACTCAAATTAATTTTTTCTTTTCAGTCAACAGTAACTGAATACGTAGCAATATATATTGTATTTATTGTTGTTATAGATATAACATTTACTGTCATAATTATTTTGAAATAAGAAATAGAATAAACAAGAAACAAACTCTTATACAGACTTCTGATTTTACCTGACTTATTTTCTTTCCCTAAATTATAGTTATTGCATTAAAGTTTTATAGTTTATTTCTGAAAAGAAAAAATATTTCTGAAATAAAACTCCACCAGAAAAATATATCTTAAGAAGTATTTTTAATTATCAAATATAATTTGCTATTTTTGAGTAACCATTTTTATTTTCAGGAAATGTTACTTACTTCTTTTTAAAAAGTTGATGTATATCTCTGCTACTAAACCTCATTTTGAGCCACTAAATTAAATTAACAAGAAAGAACTATACAATTTCCTCTTTGGGATATCTTAAAACTGTTTCTATATTCTTCTTTGCCTGAGAAGCTTTAGACAAATTTTTATAAGACATAAGAAAGTCAAAACAAATTATAGATATGTAGATGATTAAATAGGTCCCATTACTTTTTTTCTTATCCCACTGTTCTTTTTACCAAAGTTACTAAATATAATTTTATTGCCCTTGCCCGAAAGATTAAAAACACGTACAAAATACTTAGCACAGTGCCTGACCCATCAGTGGTATTCCATAAGTTAGTTCTCTTCTCCTTTCAATAATCAATGTTAGGATTCATTCTCATAATGATTTCTAGCATATTACTGGAATAACAATTACTCCTTTTAACGCTTGTTGCTATACTTGGGCTCCTAAACTTAAATTAGTATCACCTCATTTATACCAAATTATTCCCTGTTGTTTTCATTGGCGTTTCCTATTACCTATCATTCTAGGAATAACTGCAACATTTGATTTTAATTTGTATTTCTTCACTGGCATTCCATCAGCTCTACATTTCCAGCTAAAACTTGCTAAGATACACTGGATACACATTTGGTAGGGTTAGTGGGGTAAAATAGTGGTGTTTCAAAACTAATCTATGTCTTGGAGCCTACAATCCGTCAGTTAATGATTAGATAACAAATACTAATGGAACTTGGCTAGAAATAAGTGTCACATGTCATGCAGTCTCAGGCAGAGAGGGAGATTATTTATCCTAAGACTCTTAACTATCTTTCTATTGACAGAATTTCGTATCATGAAGACAAGATATTGTAATACCGATTCTCTCTTTTCTTCCTCCCTTGTTTCCACCACTGCTCATAAACGACTACTACACTAGACTGCGATCACACTTGATATCTCTGCTTTGGGATAAAATGTGATGCCTTACTGACAGAAATACAACCTCTCATTCCCCAAAGGCATTTACAATCTATACTTCTTTTTTTGCCACTTAAAGTAAATATGCCTGGAGATTACAAAAAGCTCAGAATAGTAAAGTAGATACCACCCCAATATAGCACATTTTCCTAATTCCTGTCCCTATTAGACCTGGTCACTACATAACAAGAGTAAATTATACCAGTAACTGCTAACAAATCAAAAATAAAATTCAACCTTAAAATATCTTTAATATTATAGCAAAGATAGAAATAGGTAGTTTTATGAAATAAATCACTCATTTGTATTATATAAACTCCAAAGATGATCTGTTTGAAATGTTTATCTTGTGTTTTTCAACAAAAAATTTTCAGTTATAGTTAAAAGAAAGAGTAATTTCTCAACTCAAACAGAGAAACACTTCACTTGTCCTCTATCTTCTGAGAAAAAGGCATTCTACAGGGTGAATTTTCCAAATAATAATTTATCCATTTCAATGCCCAAATTCATTTTACTTAAACCACGTCAGATAGATGTGTCTGATACCTCCTACCAATTTTGGCAGCAGCAGTATATTGAACCTAATTTAAGGACTTGTCAATGACTAAGGTCTATCACTGCGACTGTACATTAGGTTACTAAGGTATATTTAAGACAGCAATAGCCTCAGGGACATTAACAAATGTAAAGCAATTTCCTCCAATTCTAAATGGCCCCATAATGGCAAGTCCTTATATCTGCATTTTAATAATTTTCCTGTCCCTTATTTAAAACTCTATTTTATAAAAACTCTCACTCATTACTTTTTCTAGGATGCCCTTCACCAATCTGCCAAATCACTGCTTCCAAACTGTGGTTGATAAATTAGATAACTATGCAGGTAGTAATTTTATCAAGAGCAAGAATAAAACACATTGGGGTGAGAGTCTCCATTTAAAAAGGCACATCAGCTTAGTGCACAGTGTGATTTTAAATTTAGCCACTCTAAACTTTTTTCATTTTCAATTATTTCCTAGATAATGATTACATGAGACAGTTATGTTTTCTGGAAAAATAACAACAAATAAATTATTACTGTACAGCAATTATTCTCTTTGTACCTTCATGTCCAATTTTACTGTCATTTTTCAAATATCACCATTCGTAAGCAAAATCCGTAATACAGTCAGACTTACCCGAGGCACGCCTTGTGAATCGGTTTATTACTGGAGCTAAAAGAAAAAGCAAAAAAGTATGATTAGATAAAAAGTCTAAGTTTCCCCAAACTCTGAAAAGGCTCAAATTGGTAAGTGATCCTATAGTTTAAATACAGAAAAATATGAATGAATAAACATTTTATGAGGAAATAAGTATATGAAAGTAAAATGTTTAAATTCACTAATAACCAAAGAAATATAAATTAAGATCAATGTTTTACCTATTACGTTAGTCTCCCCAAAACACTTTTAAATAAAAATCCCTAGATATACATGGCTGGAACTACTTAACTGGGGGCAGTGTAAAGCTATATAATACCTTTAAAAAATGATGTGGCAATTACATCAAGTTCTACAAAAGGTTTATGTCCTTTAATAGAGTAATTCTACTTTTAGAGATTTATCCTAAAGCAGTATACTACTAGAGAAGGAAAAAGCAATATGTGAATAAATCTACTTAGCAGCATCATTTTTAAAATGATAAAATTAGGAAACAAAACTAAAAATGCTCATTTACACTGAAATCATTATTATAAGTGAAGGAAAGTTTCAGATTTAATATTTGTGGTCTTGACAATTTTTGTGCAACCCAAATGTCCATGGCATGCAAATCATTGGACTGAAGGCTGCAATTTCAGGCTGGTGTGTACACCAACTAGCCAGCAAGCCTGCCATCTGCCATTCTGACTCGACTCAGCTCTGTGTTGCTTTTTGGTTTTGCTGACAGAGTTATCTCAAGCAGTGAGGTTTTTAAAAAAAAAAAAAATTATTTCTTGAGATAAGCAGGTAAATTTATGGTTCACACTATATTAAAAAAAGATATCATGTACTACACAGAATATTTTGGTGACAGAATGTCACAGGTGTACTATTTTTTAATACTTTTAAAACAGTAATTAAGAAATTTGTCTACACGATGGAAACACTCAGGTCAAGTAAAAAGAGAAGATAAAAATTTTTATCAATACTCTGGTCGCAATGCATGATAAATATGTATGCACAGGAACAAAGACTATAAGAAAACTGTGTATCAGATGTCTTACATTATTCCTTACAACCATGTTATTAAATGTCAGCATCTTCATATTACTGATAAGGAAATTTTACAGTAAGGCTCAGAGAAATTTATTAATTTGCTTTAGATCACACAGCCACCCTGTGGCAGAGCTGGAGCATTTGAACTCAGGAGTATCTAGCACCAAAATGCTACCTCAGAGAGAACAGAAAGTGAAAATACTGATTCCTGAAATTGTACAATTAGAGGTGATTATTTTCTTCTATATTGATCTTCATTGTTACTAAAGATTAACTTTGTGAAATAATTCATTTACCCAATTATGAAAATATTATAGTTTATAGCAAAATTATATCTTCCAACTTAATTAAAAGAGATAAAATTTTTACTATTTCTATGCCAAAATATTTTAGCCATATATTTGCACAGTCACAAATTACTTATATAAAAAATTTTCATCCGGTAAATTATATGTTATGTATATTTTAACACACATAGACATACACACACACACTCCCGAGTGTTCATTAGTTTTCTTGGACACTTTCAAACCCCTTTTTCACAACTCCTACAGAACCTAGTCTAAAGAGAGCCTCCCCAGCAGGCTACAAGGACAGTGAATGGAAACAAGTGCAAAGCAGTTTAACCACAGGAATGCAGAACAGAAGAACAGAGAGTGCAGCCAGATAAAGGCAAGGTGAAGGTTAAAAACCTATCTCAGCCTTGGGGCAAAAAAGGAGTAGACATTCTCTACCCTCCTGTCCGCTGGAGCCTCTCTAGATGATGGAACCAAAGGACTATGAGCTTCTGGTTTGAAATGTTGGGAAGTCTTCATTCTCCTAGGGTCCTTAGGTTCTGGGTCTTTCTGAAGTGTCCAAGGCAGAAATTTTCCACACAAGTGGCATCACCATCTACGAGGTGTTTTCTAAATTTCTAAGGTCAATTTCGATTGTTACAATAATTCAGAGGACACACTTGGCCTTAGGTAGGCAAACTCCACAACTGTCCTGCACCACAAAGAATTGTCATGTAGCCCACAACTCTTGTCCTGCATGACTTTCAAATAGCACACTGGGCATTCACATTGGCAAAAAAGTCTGTTTACAAACATCTGAGCCTAGATCCTAACATGGCTTTATATACATACACATGATTATTTTGTGCAGTTTTTATATACATCAAATTTTCTACAACACAACAACATAAATCAAAGGATTTTTGTTTTGTTTCCTTTTTGTATTTTATTTTGTTTGGAATTTTACTAATAGATGTTCACAGTTTCAGGAAACCACCTGACTGCTGAAATGCCATTTGTGGTATCTGTATAGCCAGTACAATACATTTGATCAGATTCCATTTGCAGCTTTCATATTCTTAGTGATTCTACATCTAGGTGGGAGAATCTAACTGCATTATGTCTTCTTAGCGCCATACCAAAGCACATACCTTCTGAAATACATTTTACTTACTATAAATTACTTTCCTTTATTTCTCCTTGATATTTTTGATAGATATCCTATCAATTTCTAAATTGTGGGTAGATTATATGACTATGATTTTCATTTCCCGACAGTAAATGGGGCCCGAGATTGGACAGGTAAGATGGGCGCACCAGGTAAGTGGTATGCAATAGTAACGGTAAACACTGGGTTTTTGACAATAATCACCACAAATGCAATCTCTCATATCCATATCCCTCCATACCCACTTGCAGGGATGAAACACAAGTGTTTCCTACATAAATTTTAGGCATGTTAACAGTCACCTTCATAATTTTTCTCAGTTTTTTAGTCTAGCTACCAAAATAGGGAAGGCGGCTGAGATTCAGGGTGGAAGCCTTACTGGAAATAAAGAAAAGTACATTTGGCCAAGATACACCTGGTCCTTCTTCTCTTGGGAACCTAAGTCAGGCAGGGAGAGCAGGATGAAGGTGAGGATCCCACTGCCCATTGCCTGCCATGAAACCATGGGCGAGTCGTATAACCTGGACTTAAATTATGAAATACGGAGAGTAAGACCTGCCCTCTCAGGTTTCAGGGGGTTCTTGTGGAAAAGAAAAAAAAAAAACTAAACATCTTTGAAAGTAACTGTCAACTATAAATTCCTATGCAATTGTAAAGACTGATGTTTATTTATTGTGAGCTAATATTATGATTTTTTAAATATGCAAAGTAAAAAGCAATAAAAGATCTCAAAAAAAGTAAACAGATGCAGATGTTTTAAAATTTGTCAAGTCAAACTTTCTCAAGACTCTTCGTTTTCACCTTTAGATTTTCTTATTCTATGGATATTCTGGGAATATATACATTCACACACACAAACTATATATATATACACACACACACACACAGACATACATACAGAACAAGAAAGGAAAAACTAGAGACTAGGAGAAGATAGAAGGAAAAAAATAGAAAACATATTATCTGCCTGAAGAAACAAACATACGATTTAAGAATATACTAAACCCCTAACATTTTCGAGAGGATATAACCTAAGATTTTAGTGAATCCCCAAGGGAAAATACATAAATATTTACGTAGGTTTGACTCTCTCCCAAACACCATTGCAGGGAACACTGAGTTCTGCGTTCCTACGAATATCTTCATGCTTGTATAACTGGAGATCCCTTGAGTTTCCCAACTATATTCCACTAGACTAGTTTCAGTTCCTGTGTTCCCAAGAGACCTAGAAGTGTAATTGATTCGAGTCTTCTTTAATCCTGGAGTATCCTAACAAGAAAAATCCTTCGCTGCTTTAGATAAATTGAAGGAGCCTCTCTGCTGGCACAGTGAAAATGCCTCCTGCCTCCCATAGCTGTTGGACTCTGAGTTCTGCACCAGGCCAGCAGGAACTGCTTATCTTCTCAGTGCTTTCTTTATGCCCAATGCCTAACACAGTGCTTGGCAGATAAGAGGTGCTGAGTAAATACCTGCAGAATGAAATCAATAAACTCTAAAGTAAACAGAGCAAGTTCCCTCGTCCCCACTAATTTTACTTCTGTATTTAGTGTGAACACCAGGCACTGGAATTAGAACGGAGCCCCTGCCCAGCCCCTGAAGAGCTTAGCCAAGTCTAGGTATATTTTCAAATGCAATAGTGTCAAGGGCTTGCACCCTGCAAGAACACCTAACTTAGAAAGAAGTAGGTGAAAGAGAAATTCAATAGAAGACTAAAAAAACCTTTAAGTCTATAAAAGCAGTCAGGGTAAAGCACGAAGCAATGGGTTTGGTCTTCAAAACGGAGGTTGACAGCAGTGCACAGAGTTTGCATCTCTGAGTGTCCATAAGAGCCCTGAATTGTGACCTAAGTCATAAACACAAACACACATTTAAAAAACAAAAATAAAAAATAAACCACTCTATCCATCCTGGAGTCAAATTAGTTAAATTAGCCTTTTGTGGAGAAGTGTTCATATACCCTGAAGTGAAATATACACAATAATCTTGGATTCAACTGAATCATCAGCATCTCTGTCGTCCTATTAGTCACCTTTTCTAGCAATAAACACTTTCTGAATCTGCTAACAGTCTAAATAAAAGATTCTAGAAACTGTGTACATTGAAATCAGATAAGCTAATTATTTTTGACAGAGTAAACACTTAGCTCAGAATAAATTAATTTCTCTAATGCCTGTGTTTCAAAAATTAAAGCGAAATAAGGCTCACCCCTGAACCAAGGAAGAATTAACTTTTTTAAAAAATCAATAGTAGGCCGGGCGCTGTGGCTCACACCTGTAATCCTAGCATTCTGGGAGGCTGAGGTGGGCGGATTGCTCAAGGTCAGGAGTTCGAAACCAGTCTGAGCAAAAGCGAGACCCCATCTCTACTAAAAATAGAAAGAAATTAATTGGCCAACTAAAAATATATAGAAAAAATTAGCCGGGCATGGTGGCGCAGCTACTTGGGAGGCTGAGGCAGAAGGATTGCTTAAGCCCACAAGTTTGAGGTTGCTGTAAACTAGACTGATGCCATGGCACTCTAGCCCCGGCAATTCTATACACCCAATAGAATGTGTATAAAAAGTTTCACAGTGAACAGTCTCCTCACCCCCACTCCCCGCCACATGTCTGCTTCCCACACTTCTCCCCCCTCCACTTGGGCAACCATTGCTGGGTTCTTTTGCACCCATCTCAAGCTCCTTTATGCTTTTACAAGAAAATGCAAATGCATATTCCTATTTCTTCTGTCCTGTTTTACACAAAATGTAGCGTTCTCTATTCCTTGTTCTGCATGTTGCTTAATCGTTTAATAACACGTCTTGGATGTCTTGGAACTCTTCCCTGTCGGTACAGAGAACACGTCTTCGTTCTTGTTCGCAGTTGCACGGTATTTCATTATACAGTTGGACCAGAATCTATTTAATGGTATCCTATTGATAGATACTTATCTGCTTCCTGTATTTTACCCTTATAACAATGCTGCAATTAATAACTCTGACTATACATTCTTTCACATATATATACTCTATCTCTGTAGTAAATCTCAGAAATGGAAGAGTAGGATTGCTGGATAAGCATTTATAATTTGGGTAGATATTGCCAAAGTGCTTTCCACTGGGGTTGTGCTAATTTACACTTCTACATGCAGTGTTCGAGAGTGCCAACGTGTTATCAAATGCATGAATTTTTGCCAATATAATAAATGAAAATGGTAGCTCAGTAGAGAATTGATTTGCGTTTCTCTTATTATGAGTGAAGTCAAATATCTTTTATATATTTGAGTCAGTTGTATTTTCTTTTTTGTGAATTTCTAATCATATTTTGTGTTCATTCTTCTATAAGGTTATAACAATCAATTTCTTATTAATTTTTCTCATCGACTTTCTTATCAATTCGAGTCCAGCCATTCGCCTGTGAGCTGAGGAGCAGTTAACATAAACACAGAGCTAATTAGTAACTCTCTTGCCCAAAGATGTGTTTTGATGATTTCCCAGACATCAAGGCAAGGCCTTCCTACCCATCCCCAGGACC
Source organism: Lepilemur ruficaudatus (assembly GCA_963574885.1). Lineage (NCBI taxonomy): Eukaryota > Metazoa > Chordata > Mammalia > Primates > Lepilemuridae > Lepilemur > Lepilemur ruficaudatus. The sequence continues at coordinate 8,823 of CAUYRT010068475.1, forward strand.
TCACCCCACCCCACCCTGGGTCATATCAGGTTTCTGACTGTCCCTTTTTCATTCATTTTCTTCCTTGGGGCCTTTGTGTTGTCTGTTTCCTCTTCCTGGAATGAGGTTTTCCCTTTGCCTCCTGGTAAATTCCTGCTCACTTTCTCCAGGCCGGTGGCACCTTCTCATCAGAAAAAGCAAGTGAGGACAGAGGAGAGTGACCATGTGACACTATGAGTCCTTTCTCCAAATCACAGTGCACTGGAGGAGATCCAGGCTGGCCAGGGGACTGTGAAGCAGTGGAAGTTGGGAAGTTGGGGTGAAGGGTTCAGTGGGAAACCCTGGGGGAGGCAGAGCTGATGTGAGGCCTGGGAGAGGGTGTGGCTGAGTGAGGCACCTTCTGCAGGGCAGGAGCTGTGCAGGGTGGGCCTAGGCGTGGGGACAAGAGGCCTGGGTGAGTACATTCAATGGGGACTAGAGGACAGAGAACACTACACTAGGAAGGACAGAGGTTGTGAATACAGTAGCCCCAGGACCTGGCCTATAGCATCTTTCAGGGAGTTATAAGGAGAGGAATTCAACAGGGAACCTAGGGCCCCTGACCCAAAGTGCTCTGCTCATCCAAGGACCCACAACGGAGACAAAGAGTGAGAGCTCTCTGAGCTTTTGACAAGGAAAATAAGTAAGGTAAATATGAAGAAAGACAGAAAGCCCCAAGAATCTGGGCTTAGATCAGCCAGAGATGGTGACAGAATTCGAAAAGGCTGTGTAGAGACTCGTGAAATGCTTTCGCCCTAAACCATGCAGGAGAAACCACACCCGACTGTGCGCCTGCCACTTGCTCCCAACAGATGTGCGCCCAGACGGACCACGCTGTAGGAAGAGAGTGTCATGTCTTTTCAGGTGGCCTTCTGGGTGTGCCACGTTCCAGGATAGACAAAGTTGTGGGATCAGTGGGTGCCACTAGGAAAGGAAAGGGCAAATGATAAAACTCAGGGCTTAGCTTTTGCAAGAGGAGCAACTCTGTCTAATCTCCTGAGTGGTCCCAGCAACTACCCGGAGAAGTCACAATAGCTCAAAAGAACCTTCTAGTTGGAGGGCTGGGCCTAGGAGTAGCTGTTCAACACCTCCCGCTCTGAGATCCCCCATATACTTTCTCATGTATTCATTCAATACCTGTGTTTTGAGCACCTGCTACACATCAGGCACTGTGCTAGGGGCTGGGGATGTTCTGGTGAGTAAGGCATTGAACCTGGCCTGGCCGCTCTAGTCCAGGGGAGAGAAGGACACACAGACAAGCCAGTGTTAGGTGTGGGGCCTTGTGTGGTGCAGAGAGAGGGACTTGGTTCAGGTTTGGGGTGTCAGGGAAGGCTTCTTAGCAAACATGACTCCTAAGCTGATGGGGGTCCCTTGGAGAATGGCCTACCCATGAAAGGTCCCTAGGGGTATTTGTCCCAGGAGGTGGGTAGAGGACTCTCCTGCAGTGAGTGAGGAAGGCAGAAGCAAGACCAAAGCCTCCAGTTAACATGCTGGACTTCCAAATAAAGAAGGAAACCTTAGAAAACCAAACCAAGAGATAAATGCTTTCTTCCTTCTGATTGTTCTGACCCAGACAGTTAAATTATTGCACAATTTATACCTTAAAAGTAATGCATGTACAAATTCCAAGCCAAGAATAGAAGCCATGCCTGATAGGATCCATTCTCATTCTTTCGTTGCTGACTTTTGTATTAACTCTTAGCTGAGGGTCAGCATTTTCTGATACAATCTTCTGCTCTGAACTCCTCCTCCTCCTCTCCCCAGTTCCTTTAAGGATTTCTAATCTTCCAAGCAGCCTTATTCAATATTTATACAATCTGGACACAGCAAGCCTTCCTCGCTGGGCAGTGAGTAAGGCCTGGAGATCACTGAAGCTGGGTACCTCAGCAGTGGTGTGGGGACTGCTGTCCTCCAAATTCGCCCCTCCCCCAGGGCAGCCCTGCAGGGTGAAGGCACAGCTCTCTCTGCAGAAGCTTTGCTTCAGCTGGGCCCTGATAGAGATCTGTCAACCCCCCATGAGGCAGAAGAAAGAGCTGTGCTGCATATTTGAGCTAAGCATTTTTTTTCAAACCCAGAGATTCTGGCCTTGCACACTGACTCATGCCTGTAATCCCAGCACTTTGGGAGGCAGAGGTGGGAGGATTGCTTGAGGCCAGAAGTTCCAGACCAGCCTGGGCAACATAGTGAGACCCTATCTCTACAAAAACTTAAAAAATTAGCCAGGTGTGGTGGTGCCCATCTGTAGTCCCAGCTACTTGGGAGGCTGAGGTCGGAGGAACCCCTGAGCCCCAGAGTTGAAGGCTGCAGTGAGCCATGATCAAGCCACTGCACTCCAACCTTGGTGACAGAGTGAGAGCTCATCTTTAAAATAAATAAATAAAACCCAGAGATTCTGCCTTGATTTTGTATCGTGACCAGT
>CAUYRT010068477.1:0-46423 GCA_963574885.1 Lepilemur ruficaudatus
TTTAATACTTGACAGTGCACAAAAGGTTTTCAGATGTATTTGTCTCCTGGTGGCAGGACAGATACTACTGTGCACATTTCTAGTCTAAGAAACCGAACTTCATTAGTTGTGTCCTTCCAAAAGCCAAACCTAGTAGTGGCCCTGGGCCCCACCTCCGCATTCCCGCCCAGTGCCCTCTGCACTTTCTTTCCAGCCCTGTGGTGGTCTCTGGCCCTGCCACCAGAGGTGTCCTCTTGTTTGAACGCACAGACCTGCATCCCAGATGGTCCTGAAGAGAACAGTTTTTCTGGCTGACTATAATTCATTTAGTGTTCTCTTCTCTCTGCAAAGCAGTAAACACTCTATATGAAGCTAGCTGGATCATTTTATTTTTCCAGTATCAGTTATATTTAGGATAGGCATTATGTCCCTTTAACTTTTACATAATAGAGCTATTAACTCTTTTATTTTTTTCTGAGATGGAGCCTCGCTCTGTCACCCGGGCTAGAGTGCTGTGGCATGATCATAGCTCACAGCAACCTCAAACTCCTGTGCTCAAGCAATTCTCCTGCCTCAGCCTCCTGATAGCTGGGACTATAGGACTGTGCCACCACACTCGGCTAATTTTTCTATTTTTAGTAGAGACAGGGTCTTGCTCTTGCTCAGGCTGGTCTCAAACTCCTGAGCTCAAGCGATCCTCCCACCTCGGCCTCCCAGAGTATTAGGATTACAGGCGTGAGCCACTGTATCCAGCCAGAGCTATTAACTCTTAACCCAAACAAAACCAAACAAAAACCCCAATGTCATATGTAACAATGTGGACAAAATTTGGGCAATGAAATAATCTAAAAAAGATTGAGTAGCCTCAATGATCAGGCCACAAATACCACATTTCTTCTAAAGGAACAGCTAAAACACAGGTATTTTAAGAAGCTTTAAACTAAATTAAAATCAGCAAATTTAAATGCATTTTACTTTTCTTCCCTGTAACAACTTCCATGTGGAAGATAGCTAGAATTTATATTTTCTTGCTTCAAAACAAATTTTCCTCTTTACTGAAAGGCTGTTCAGCTAAGGAGAGGGGCTGAGAGACAAGATAAGCACCTCTAATACCCTAAACCCAGCTCATTTCTACTAGGCAGGAAAATCCTTTTTTCACTCATTAACCCAAAACACGACATAATCAACAGAAGTGTCCAGGCTGGACTGGCAAAGACGGTTTTATCCCATGTGTGCACCTGCTGCAAGCAGAAACAGAAAGACAGCAGCCCTCAAATGAGACAGTGCTGATTTTATACAACTGCTTTCCACGATTTGAGCAAAATTTTAAATGCTTAAGTGATTAATTTTTGCAAACAGATGCAAATCTGTCCCAAGGACAATGCAAGCTAAATAAACAAGGAAGTAGACAAATGGCAAGAGAGAATTCTGTTAAGCTATGATGGATGTCGACTTACTGTCAATGAAAACACCTGAAAATCTGTATAAGAGAAAGCAGTTTATAAAAATTCAGCTTAAAACCAGTTTATTTCAGACAGTGCCTAGTGGGCAGGAGGGGCTGCCGGCCAACACGGAGGACCTGCACAGAAGGCAGCATCCCCGAGTACACACGTGCCCGCAGACCTGCCTGCAGCAGGGCACACACAGACCTCACCCCACATGGAAGAGTCGGTCTGCTTTACACGTTACACTGCCTTCCTTGAAATTGAGAGTATTAACTATGAAAGAAAAATGCAGCCTTGTAAACTGTAGGCATTAAAAAGAGAGTATGTTTGTACGCAACTGGACAAGAGCCACATAGCATCAGCCAGTGATAAGTACATATTCTAGTGAGAATGTAGTGAATGGCAGAATTTTACTTTTAATGTTTTGAGCTTTACTTTGTAAAGTCTATTAATCAGACTGAGTTCAAATCAAAACTCGATGTGAAGAATGCAAAATGGAAAAATACAAAGACATTTTAAATAAATAATTTATTCAAAATAGTTTTCTTACCTTATTCACAGTTTCAAGTTTAAAATTAAAAAAAGGGTAGTACCTATTCCTGATCATCGTACAAAGTCAGAGGAAAGTGGATCCCCTCGGACACGCACTAAATACAGCGAACCGCACAACAGCGCGTCCTCGAAAACTCCCGCACCGAGGCTTAAGAAGGGCCCACTTTCTTTCTGTGCAACTTAGAAGAAAACATCGTAAATGTATAGGAAGTTTCTTTAACCCACTTGAACCTGTAAAATCATTTGGATAAAAGTTCTCTTGACCAAAGTAACATCTTATCCAAAATAATCATACCTTAAACCCATGTAGCTTAACATACTTCAAAAATATTTGAAAGTGTAATTGTATCACAGCAAGTCCATTAATATTGAGGTACCATGTACTTCTCAAAGAAATAAATGCTGGGAGCTTTAAGCTGGATTCTGATTTTAGCACTTCAAATGAAGAAGACAAAAAACTCAACCATAATTCTTCTGTTGCGGGAAATGATAACTCTGTGCTTTCACCGCTGTACCTGTTTTCAATGGACGTTTCCCTCACATTTAATGAATGAAGCACCGAATGGACAAACCGGCTCCTGTGTTCGGAAGGCACTGACAGCGAGTCCGCGGGCGGCCCCATGCCCGGGTCACTGAACGGCACCGCTGCCCGCCCCGCTGTCCCCGCGGGCAAGCTGGCCCAGCAGGTGGATGATAACCTCGGTTCTTTCCAGAAGAGTTGCGTTTTTGTTTGCAGTAGCTCTCAAAAGCTGGGAGTAAACTTGCTTGTTGGTTTTGAGGACTGCATCTTCTTCAATGTTACTGCCGGGGTTAAAACAAAGACAGTTAAAGGGAACTTCGATGTCCGCCAGTAGTTCAGAGATCAAAAAAAACCAACGGGGACAGCCAAGGAGTCACTTTTCAGAGAAGCAGGTGTTCCATTACTGCCTGTTTCATACCTACCTTCTTATGTCTACTGCCCATAGGCCTGGTTTTAGACATTTATTTCAATATGTCAATTAAAACCAATGCTCATTCCTTTTATAAATATTTGAGTGCCTACTATGTACCAGGAACTGCTCTTGGCAGTCAACAAAACAGACCCAAAAGCCCCTGCCTTTGTGGAATTTGCATTCTACTGAGGTAGGACTTGGGGGCGGGGGCGCTGGGGGAAGATACACAATAAACAATTAAGGAAGTAAGAGTGTCAGATGAGCACGCCAGCAAGAAAACAGAGCCGAGACCAGCTAGGGCAGGGGGAGCCTCACAGTGCTAACGAGCACACATCTAGAGCAGCTGCAGGGCTGCAGGCTGCAGAGCTGGCACTAACTGGGACTTTAAGCACAGACTTCTGACTCACAGGAACTGCTGCACCTCCACTTACTCTAAAAATGTCAGTGCGCCTTCTGTGTGAGAACGCCCTCAGCTGAAGAGCACTAACAGTACTCCATGTAAAAACTGTTTAAGTTTACAGTTTGTTCTGAAAATATTTACCCCTTACGACAGATCAACATATTATACTTAGGTTACTCCTGGAAAAGACCAGTAATTACATGGCAGTAGGTGGCAGTTCACCATACGTAACGGAGGCCCCTGGCTCATACAACAGATAGATAACAGCTGCGATTCACGAGTCTTTATAGTATACATGGCCACACCTGAGCCTTACAATAGCCCTGCCCCCTCACATAGGCAAGCCTAGTGTTGTTACTTTGTAGATGTAAAAGCTAAGGCCCAGAAGGGTTAACAAACAAACAAACAAATTCAGGCCAGAAGACAATGGAATGAGATCTTTAAAGTGCTGGAAAATAAACAGACTGTCGACCCAGAATTCTGTACCTTGAAAAAGATCTTCCAAAACTGAAAAAAGGAATGAGGAGTCTCAGACAATCAGAAAGACAGAATTCATTGTTAGCAGACCTACGCTACAAAAACGTTAAAGGAAGTTTTTCAGGCAGAAGGAGTATGATGTCAGACAGAAAACGGTACCTACACAGAGAGGTAAAGAGCACTGGAAATGGAATGAACGAAGGTAGGTGAGATTCTTGCTCACTTCATTACAGACCACTCTGCACTGAATCTTTAACTTCTCTGAAAGCAACTGCCTAAAGGAAAGCTAGTAGCAGTGTATTGTGTGTTCATAATATATGTAGAAGTAAAATGCATTAATAATACAAATGATGGGAGGAAAGAATTGGGAGTGTATTGTTCTAAGGTCTTTGTAACACATGTGAAGCAGTACAGTATTATTTGAAGGTGGCCTCTGAATAAAGATGTATATTGCAAACCGCAGGTCAATTGCTAAAATAATTAAAAAGTGGTACAAATAATAAATCAATAGTGAAATAAAATGGAATCATAGAGAATGTTTAACCCAAGACAAGGCAGAAAAAGAGTCCATTAAATATGAATGGTCTATAGACACTAATTATAAGATTGGATTAAAAAAATCAAGATGCAACTATATGTCATATGTAAGAAACTGAATTTTAATATAAAAGAAGCTGAGTACCTATATTAATATCAAAGAGGGATATTACATAGTAATAGTGGGTCAATTCTCCAAGATGTAACAATCCTAAATGTGTATGTACCTAACAGAACTTCAAAAATACATGAAGGGAAAAGGTTGCACTGGCAGAGGAAACACACATTCACAACTGCGGCTGGAGACGCCGACACTCCTGTCCCAGTAAACCGACAGGAGACCTGACTGACGTGAACCCACTTAACCTAACCAACATTTACACAACGCTCTTCCTCAAACAGCAGGATCCTCAGATGTTTCAAGTACATACAGAACATGTGCCAAGACAAACTATATAGTAGGTGATAAAACAAATGTACACAAATGTGAAAGAAGAGAACATACAAAGTTACGGTCTCAGCACATAACAGAATTAAACTAGAAATCAGTAATAGAAAGACACCTAGAAAGTTCCAACATTTATAAATTAAATAGCATACTTCTAAATAACAAATGGATGAAAGACGAAGCCTTGGGATATGGAATATTATTTTCAAATGAATAAAAAAGAAAATATATCAAAATGTGTGAGATGGAGCAAAAGCAGTACTTAGAAGGAAATTTTTATTTCTTTTTCTTTTTTTTATTCTTCTTTGTCCATGGTTATGTCCTAAGAAAGAAATTTTTAGAAGCAAATTCTCATATTAAAAAAGAAAAAAGGTCTCAAATTAGTAATCTAAGCTTCCACCTTAAAAAACCAGAAAAAGAGTAAATTAAGCCCCAAACAAGCAGAAGCAAGGTAATAAAGATAAGTACAGAAATCAATGATAATGAGAACAGAGAAATAATGAAGGGAAAAAAAAAAAATCAACCAACTCAAAAATGCTGGTTCTTTGAAAAGATCGATTTAAAAAAAGACAAGATACAAATTATCAGTATCAGGACTAAAAGAAGGGCTATCACCACACCCCCCTTAGCCACTAAAAGGGTAAGGAGACACTGTGAACCTATCCACTCGTCAATGCAGATGAAATGGACCCCATTTACTCAAGAAAAAGGCAACCTACGCAGTACTATATCTCTGAAAAGAAACTGAAGTCATTGTTCAAAAACTTCCAACAAAGCAAACTCCAAGTTAAGATGGTTTACTTGGAAATTCTAGTAAATGTTTAAGGAAGAAATAGTTCTAATTCTGCACAATCTCCTTCAGAAGACAGAAGAGGGAACACAAGCACGTAGACTTTATGAGGCCAGCATTGTCCTAATACCCAAACCAGACAAAGTCACTTTTCACAAGAAAAATGAACTGAAGATCAATATCCCCCATGCACCAACACAAAAATCCTCAACTAAGTATTAGCTAATGGAATCCAGTAATACATAAAAACAATAATACATCACAACAAAGTGGGGTTTATCTCAGGAATGCAAAGGTGGTTTAACATTTGAAGAATCAATACAATCCACCATATTAACAGACTAAAGGAGGAAAACCCCATGGTCATCTCAACAGACGTAGCAAAAGCATTTGACAAAAACTCAATATCCATTCATGGTAACTCTCAGCATACTAGGAATAGAAGGTGTAACATCCTCAACTTGATAAAGGCTCTACGGAAGCGCCACAGCTGATGTGAGTAACACTTAATGGTAAGAGACTGAATGCTTTCTCCCTGAAAGCCTACGGAGTTCAAAGTGGGGGAAAGGTTGATTAAAAAGGAACAGCAGGAGGGAATTTTTGGAGTGATGGAGCTGTTTTGTGTCATCACTACGGTGGCAGACACACATTTGTGCGCACTGGGCAAAGTTTGAAGAACTGCACACTACAAAGAGTGAATTGTACTGTCTATAGAGTAAAGCATAAAAAAATAAAGAGACAAAAATTATCTGCACCCTAAGATATAAATTGGTAAAATATACACAGGATAACAATGGATGTATCAGGATAAAAATGGTTTTCTTTTTCTTTTCTCTATTTTCCAAATTTTGTAATATGGCCAAATTGTACTTACTTTTTTTTATTTGTTTGTTTATTAATTAATGAGACAGAGTCTCACTCTGTTGCCCGGGCTAGAGTGCCGTGGCATCAGCCTTGCTCACAGCAACCTCAAACTCCTGGGCTCAAGCGATCCTTCTGCCTCAGCCTCCCGAGTAGCTGGGACTATAGGTATACTTATATTTAAAAAAAGAAAGGCATACTATTTATATTACTTTCCTGAACTAGTACTTACTACTGGATTTTCAAATTAAATTAATAATACCAAAATAATTACTCTGGCAAAACATAATTGTACCAGATGATACAGGTATGTGAGAACATTTTTTTGCTAAGGTGCCCACTCTTCTTTTCTCCTCACTAATTTCTTGGGCTTTAGGAGAGACTTTGATGCTCTGTCATCTACTTTGCAGCGTACTTGGCCCTTAGTATCAAAACGATAGTCCAGACTTCCCATTAAAGACAACGTCCAGAAGTGTTACTAGAAACATTTAGGATCTTCATTCCGGGGCCATTCCTCTTTCTGTGGGAAAATATTATTAACAACAGGGTATTGACCCTTAGCGAGATTTTTTTGTATCTCTAATCTCAGTATGTAGTAGGCTGCATGGAGATGATTCTCATTTAGTTTAGTAAGTCAAGAAGGAACGCCACCTAAAATCCTGAGCTATCCACATAAGAAAGAATACAACCTGTCTTTTTTTCACAATGTCAATAGAGATTATTTATATTAGTTTTATAAGTAAGGTGCTGGGAAAGAAATCCCCACAAAAAACCATTAACTTACCTTGTTTTCTTCTTAGTAGAAGATAGCAGTTTGATGGACTGAAGGAGAAGAAACAACAGCCGAGATTCAAATATACTGAGCAGTTTTATCACTTCCTCTTGATTAAGACCAGGGGACGAATCGGCAGCTGGCGCAGTCTCACCGCTCTTAGGCTAAGAACAACAAAAAGTCACTTCACTGAAGCTGTGCAACAACTGCAGTTTCATACTAAAGTGATGGAAGCGCAGTTTCATCAATACAGTAAACTTTTTAACCAAAACCACAAACGAAAAGCACACCTGTGATCACTTTGATAAACTAAAACACAAAATAAGAGGTCTCGTGCCTAACAGGCACTTGGGTAGAAGAAAATACTCCTGAATGAGAATATCCTGATTTCCCACCATCAGACATAACATGGAAATGCGTATTGGACAGAATCTGAGCAAACAGAGTGAGGGAAGCCACTGGTGGATGTGGGTGTACCGTGGGGAAGAAGGGAAGCTTTTAGCAATAGCAGGTGGTGTGAATGCTAGAATGCCCAGAAAACTAGAAATTCCTTCTCCAGGAGCCTGTTTAAGCCCCTCACCATTCAACTGCTCCCAGGCAGTTTAGTGGAAATTATAAGAGGACATTGGCCTTTCTTTTTCTTAAAAAAATAAGCAAACAAAAAACCCCAGAAAACAAAAAACCAACTTAAGAGACTTTATAACTTGTTAACCAGTACCTTGCTAACCATGGTCTATGGGCCTCATTAAGGCATACTCTTAAAAAAACTTTCAGATATAAAAGAAAGAAGTTTAATTCTACCAAGCAAACATAAGAAATCACTGTTAATGTGTTTTTATGCAATAGCATATATGTACATGTGTATTTACATACACACACAAAATATATACGTACATAAACATATACCAGAGCCCACTGTATACATTCACACACAAGAAAAAGACACTGATTGGCTCCACTTACCTGGTCAAATTCCTCTACAAGCTCCTTCCGGATGAGCTGGAATGCATGCTCAGTTCTCACCATTATATCAAGAGCCCCAGATAGTGTTTTCAATTTTCCAACATTGCTATTCTGACCTAAAGTATTTAACACAAAGTGATCATTCCTTCAAAGATAAATCTAGAAATCCATCTAATATTCACATAGTCATTAAAATTCTGATTTTTAAACACCATAAAGGAAGCTCTTGAGACTCTCAACAAATCTTCTAAATCCAACTTCTATTGAATAATTTTCCCTTGAGAAAAATATTAAGTCTAGCCAAAGCAATAAATGATTATTGTTTCCCTGCCTTATCATTTGGTTCTGTCCAGCTAAGAACACTACCTTTTCAGAACAGCAGCCAGTACCTGAAGCATTAGGTTAAAGGGGACCAGTGGAGAGGAGGCTGGGGGTCGACAGCCACCCCATTATTTATCAGTTGTAAATGGTCAAGTGATGTTGGTCAAGTCACTTAAGCACTTAGCATCAGTTGTTGTACCTGTGAAACAGGTGTATTACCTTTCTGTTCAAGGCAGGAAGTCAGACCAGACGAACAAGATTTCATTTGTGAACCTTCTGAATAAAACTTTTCTATAGCTGTCAGATACTACAAAGCACCTTTGCTCCTGCTCTCCTGGAGGTGACATTCGATTATGTACATGGTGGTGTAGCAAAGATTTATTCTTGTCCAAACAGAGGTCTGGCCTTTGTCCCTGGCTCCCAGAAGGTGAACTCTAAGCCCATGAAATGTCCTGCCTGATGAGAGTGTCTTTGTTTACCTTGGAGGCCTTTGGCCACACTGGATAGTCTAACAGTGTGATTTACTGTGAGGGCTTCAGGCCCCAGGCTAACAGCTGGAGACTAAGATTAGCCATGGGGCAGTAAACTATGTCTATGTGACCAAATGCAATAAAAACTCTGGACACCAAGGCTTCGGTGAGCTTCCCTGGTTGGTAACACTCTATGAGTACTGTTATACCATGCTAGGGGGAGTTAGCGCCATCTGTAACTCCACTGGGAGAGAACAAACTGGAAGCTTCACGCTAGGAACTCCCCTGGATTCTGCCTCACGTGCCTCTTTACTTGGCTGGTTTTAATGCATATCCTTTTGCTGTAATTAACCACAAGCAGATCAGCTTTCAGTGAGTTCTATGAGTCCTTCCAGTGAACTGCCAAACTTAAGGGTGGTCTGGGAGACTCCCCAACTCTACAGATGGGGAGGAAATAACGGTTTCCTTCTTCCTTTAAAGCCAACTTTCTAAATAACCTGTTATCTTTAAAATCAATGGATAAATGTGATTTCAGTGTAGATTTAGCATCTGGAAGACAAGCTATTTATTATGTATGAAAATGCTGTTGGGGCAGGAACCAGATAATAAAAACATTAGGAAGGTAAATTTGAGTCACTATGTACTAGAGAAAAAAATATTTGATAAAATAGGAGAATAAAAGGTGTTACAAATGAGAGCACTTATTAACTTGGCTCACAAAACCCACAAACTTAGCTAACAGCCCCCTAAAATATTTACATCATTTTTCTAAGATACTCATACTACTAAAACACTTTAAAAAGGGCATTAACCACATTTATGATTTTAGCAAATTTGTTCCCAGTATCTCTCCATAAAAATGATGCCTGCTTGTTCTAAGGAATTCAAACAAAGCAGAAAATGTAAAGATGCAAGTAAAAACCGAAGATCACCCCAAACCCGGCCCTAGAAAGGGCTACTGTTAATCCTAGTAACTACCCCACACATCTAGCCATGCATTATATACTGGAAAAAAGAAACAAAAACAAAAATAGTTTTAATAAAAAGTATTTGCAGAAACTGTTTTAGATAGGTAATATATTCCCAAATTTACAAGGTTCCCTCCCCAGAGGCTGCAATGTTATCAGTGTCCTGGGCATCCTCCTCCCAGGGTTACCGCATGCCTCTACAAAGTCATATATAAAGTATTTATTTTAATTTTATGGAAGAAAAAAACTGAAATGAAACCAAATGAATGGCCACACTTCAAATAATTGTTTCTTGTTTCTTTACCAGACAAGAGTTATTTCTCAAAAGACCCCTCTGCAGGAAGAGGAAGCTGGTGAGCGAGAGGGAGAGAACTTAGGAAAAAAAGTTAGGTGGTTGGAGCATCTGCCCACTCCCTGCCATAGAAAACAACAGAATAAAGCATTCTCTCTTTCTTTCTCCCAGTTGATCTCTACCTCAGTCAGGCTCTATAGCAGTGTCTATCCTAGAACCATAACCCAAAGCTGCCCAGTGTCAGTTCTGTGTTTAGAGGGATTTAGTAAGGACCACTACCCCTTACTGTTGCTCCTCCATTTCCAATTTTTCATGCTGATTTAAATCTTTGTCTAAACCTACTTGTCAACACTTTTTTCAAATAAGGGATTCAGGAGCTATACTTCAATATTGCTAGTCACTGAACATAACTAATACATTTAAGTTTTAAAAAGCACTTCAAAAACTGTAGAGACTTCTCCGGGCCCCTACCCGAAGCAATTAACCATGGGCAAATTAAAAAGAAAACAATATTACTTACATCCAAGAGAGATCCACAGGTCTGCCTCACTCTAAGACATTCCAACACTAAGCCAATGCATACATATCTGAGAAATGAAAAAGTTAAGACTTACTGGTCATCTGAAATTCTGCAAATGCTACTCTTTCTAACTGCACTCTAAGTAGTTCACAGGGAGCATCTTTCAGAAGCTGAAAAAGCGTTACAGCTTTGCTGTAATGGAGATCTGCCAGCACCCGGTGCTGCTTCCTAAGGTGTTCATCACCAACCTAGAACCAAAAATAAAATTAAAAAAAAAATCCTAAGGCTGGGCTTCACAATAACTACTTAGTAAGTCTTCTGACTGGATCACTAAAATGCTTTTTAATTGTTTTTTTCCCCCATAAGTCTTAAAATTTCAGTTTTTACATTTAGGTCTTTAATTCATTTTCAGTTAATTTTTGTCTATGACGTGAGGTAGGAGTCCACTTCTATTCTCCTGCATGTGGATATCCAGTTGTCCCAAAACCATTTGCTGAAAAGACTATTCTTCCCCTACTGATTTCTTGGCACTCTTAAGCTTGTTTTTGCTCTCAGGATATTAGGCCATCTGGGCAAACTTGAATTTTGGTTGCAGGCCTCCTAAAGCAAAGTATTAATAGAAATCCTCTCCAGATTAAGCTGGACCTCACAGGACAAGACTTTCAGGATAAGGGCAATGCAGAAGTAAACCCATGCCAAAGGACTGTAAGGTAAGCTGTCTTGGGACTAAGCGACGTGGGAAAAACAACAAAGCAAACAAAAAACATCACTGAGAAGCCACAAACACAAGACTCCAGGCAGAAGCAGTGCAATCTCTCTGAAGGTACTTTTATCCTAGGCCCCAAATTGTTCTTAGAAATACAAGCATTTGAGCATCAGGATTCATGTATAACACTGTTGATACTAGATTATTTCTAATAGCCTCAAACTGGAACAACTCAAAAGTTCATTAATCATACAACAAATAAGCTATGATATATTTATTTAATGAACACTGTTGAGCCGAGAAAATGAACAGCCACATGCGCCAACAAGGATGAATCTAAAAAGCCTGACGTTAAAGTGGAAGGCGATAAGCCGCAGAAGAACACATGCAGTATGACTCGTTTTATAAAGCATACAACAAAGTAAACTGTAAACATATCGTTTAAGTGGCAAACACGAAGGGTAGGGACACAGTAGAAAATTCAGCACAGCAGTTCATCTGGGTGGTGTCTAGGGAGGCATACCTGGGGGCTCTCTAAAGTACTCTTCTCCTTAACTTCCAGGCCAGGTACAAAGGAGTTTCCTTTTGTTATTTTCTAAACTGTACATATGTTCCACACATATTTCTATGTGTTTTTATATGCATGCTCTATTTCACAATAAAAGATGGGAGACCATACTTTAAAATTTGCATAGAAACATCACTAGAAGGCTTAACCACGTTTTAAAAAAAACCTAAATAACACACCCAGGCAAATATGTAATTTTGCAAACTAAGATCCAATTATAGAGGAGAAAAATATATGGTATAGGTGAGAAAAACACCTACAAGTTTTTCTAAAGTAGCTAGTTAGAATAGATTACATTTCAAATATATATGGAATCGTAAGAAAAGCACCCAGAAACTTCGAGCTGACTTGGCACTGCACTTCAGTCGGAATGGCAGTACCTGATTCCGCAGACAGCTGTGGTACATGGACGCCAGCCTGTGGTGGATGGTTGCAGCCCGGTACTGACAGAGGGGCTGTCGTGCGGACGCCGAATCAACGTCGCAGTATTTCAGGGACTTCATCATAGCTTCACTGACTTCTTTTTCAATCTGTTTTTTTTTTAAGGGGGAGAAAAGACAAGACAAACTTATAACAATTTTTAAAATGTTTAAATACTCCTTGTCAAGTAAAAGATTGACAACAGATGTTCAGTATCTGTTAAACAAAGGAATAAATAAGGTTGAGGACTTATTTTATAATCCAGCAAATGTTACCTGCTCCTGAGCTTTTCTAGATAATGGTGCATAATCCTGCTGTAGAGTTGCCATGGTAAAATAAGTAGTGGACAATTCCCAATTCACTGAATCCCAGACAGCTGGGTGTATGTCTCGTGTTCCCAGTGATCTCAGAGCTTTCAAATAGTAATCGACAGCCTGCGAGGGAGGAGGAAGTGGCGATTTCTGACTCGGTTTGAACACAGACCAACACTGCGTTAAAATGAAACATATTTCACAGCTACCCAGATGTTCGTTTAATTTTGGGAGAGTTTATAAAAGGACAATATTATGAGGAAAGGAGAAAACATTTTACTGAAGAAAGCTATTTAAAGAGTACTGAACGCTACTCCACATCCCCATCTCAAGTCCGCAGGACGCCAATCCTTAGTGCTCTTTTCTGACTCATGCTGATGCATCTTCTTCTTTTGGGTTTTTTTCTTTCTAAACGAAAATTTCAGTTTACATAACTAGTAAACTAGATTTAAACATCTGCCAGATTTTACTGTAAAAAGAAGCAACTCCTTCCACTTTGTCACGCCATCCCTAATACATGGCCACTGCATTTAAACAAACAAAATCACAGAGCAGTAATGTCTACATTTCTGGTGTGCATTTATTCATTCTTGTTTCTGTGTATATGTAAACTTAAAAATGAAAAATAAAAAGAACGTCATTTTTATTTTAAAATTTACTATGCCTCGAACATTCTTCACCAATGTCGTTTTTAACTGGCTTCAAAGTACTCGATTACGTGAGTGCTCGTCCCCGCACCCTCCCCAACAACGGATGCAGGCATTTGTTGGAAAATCTGGCAATGTGATAAACAAAGGAAACTCAATTTTTAAATTTGATAAAAATTCAAATTTTGCCATTTTTTCTTACGTACATATTAGCCACTTACTTTTTCTAAACGTATATATTTTATGTCCAAGGTTATTTGCCTTTGTCTGTATTTGCGTGGTTTATTTTCAATGATTCTTAATTCTTTTTTATATATTAAGGGTGTATTAACTTCTGATCTGTCTTGTGTAAGTATTTTCCCTAGACTGTGGTTTGCTTTCAATTTTACTTTCTGTTGTGCATTTGTAAGCCTTTGTTTTTATACATTTAAGTTCATTCAACTTTTACCTGGGATTTCTGCTTATTGTGCCAAGTTGGGGAAGTCCTTCCCTACTCCATCGTATAAAATTCTTATCTGTATTTTCTTCTGGCAACTTCTACAGTTTCACTTTCTCCTTGTCCACGTTTAATCCATTTGACATTTACTCTGGTTTCGCAAACAATCTGCTGACTCCTATTTTCCCTGCCAATTCAACATGCCATCTTCAATACTAAATTCTTACTATTATGCTAGTTTCTAAGTGTTTTAATGATCTGGTCTACTCCTGTGACATCACCATAGTTGAACTATATTTGGTTTTTATTTTAGGGGAACAATGGCAATGTGTAAATAAACAACAGGTGTGAATGGATGAGGCCCAACATACAAGCAAATATGTTACCTTATTATAATACAGGCCTTCTTCCGGTGAAAATTCCCGCTTAAATTCATCACTGGCACCACAGTGTGCCTGTGCGCAAATCCTCATGAGCCTTCCCGTGTTACATAGTAAAAGAGCGGCATTTGTAGCATCCTCAATTGATTCAAAGTTGTGAATTCCCTTTTCGAAACAAGAAAAGCTCTTTTTCCACAACTGTTGCTCTGCGGCAGACACGGATTTGCTCACTTCACGAAGAAAGAAAACGACTGTGTAAGCAAACATCAGTGTAAACCCCACCGCCGCCCCTTGACGTGCTGATGAGGAGAACGGCAATGACAGGAGGCTGGTGGAGAGCCTGCCATCCGGAGTCAGCCACAGCGCACTGCTGTCATCATGCATGTTACATGAAGGGAAGGCTGCCCCAAAATTTGTATGTTGAAACCCTAACTCCCAGTCCCTTAGAATATGCCTCTATTTTGGATAGGGCCTTTAAAGAGGTAATCAAGCTTAAATGAGGTCATAAGGGTGGGGCCCTCATCCAACATGACTGGTGTCCTTACAAGAGGGAGAGACACTGGGAGGGCACACAGAAAAAAGACGGCCATCTACAAGCCAAGCAGAGAAGCGTCACTGGAATCCAACCCTGCTGGCACCTTGATCTTCAACTTCCAGCCTCCATAACTATGAGACAATAAATTTCTTTTGTTTAAGTCACCCAATCTGTGGCATTTTATTATAGCAGCCCCTGCAGACTAATACAGTAGTCTCCCCTTATCCGTGGTTTTAGTTACTCGTGGTCAACTGTGGTCTAAAAAATATGGAAAATTCCAGAGACAAATAATTTGTATGTTTTAAATTGTGCACCATTCTGAGTAGCCTGATGAAATCTCTTGCCATCCTGTTCCATTCTGCCCAGGATGTGAATCATCTTTGTCCAGCACCTCCACACTGTATGTGCCACCTGCCCATTAGTCACTTATTAGCCATCTGGGTTATCAGATCAACTGTCATAATATTACTGTGCTTGTCTTCAAATAACCCTTATTTTACTTAATAATGGCCCCAAAGCACAAGAGTAGTGATGTTGACATATTGTTAGAATTGTCCTACTTTATTATTGTTGTTAATTTTTTACTGTGCCTGATTTACAAATTAAACTTTAGTATGTATGAAAAATACAGCATACATAGGGTCTGTGACTATCCACGGTTTTAGGCTACTGTACGACACTTAAGCATAACCCTCCTCAATATTAACTGATATTAAAATAAGCAAATAAAAATATCTAAGCAAAGCACCATTTTGTAAAGATTCAAAAGCTATAGTCCCATGGAGTTTTAAGAGGTTATAATCTCTTAAAACCTGTGTTTTATCCAACTCTTCTAACTTCCTGACTACCTCCCACGTTCCTTCAATGACTTCCTCCTCTAGAGGCATCTTAAATGCATAGGCTATCCCGATAGCAATGAACACTCTTTGGGGCAACATTTGTATCCCTATGCCAGGCAGAGCCCACAGATCAACAGACGCACAGACGTGCCTCCTCAATTTACCTGCCACCCTCAGTTCCCCCTCAGCCCCGTTCCTTTGCCACACTGTGTCCACCCTTCATATTTTCATCCAATGTCACGGCTTCGACTATCACCTTTATGTGAACAGTTCTCAATCTATGTCTCACTGGCCCTAATAGCTTCTAAGCACATTTCTAACCAGCTCCTAAATTAGACCTTTCACACATATGTTCCACAGGTGTCTCAAGCTCAACATGGCCCAGCTGACTCATCGTGCCATGCCTGACTCATACGGGGCAGCCACACTACACATTTCACGGGACCTTCCACCTCTGGCTTCTTCCTAGCGCTGCCTGCTCAGTCTAGAAAGCCCCCCTTCCTCACGTTTGCCTGCAGACATGCCACACATCCTATACCACCCTGCTCAACTACACCTTCCCAAAAGCCTTCCTTCCAAGAAGCCTACAACCTCAGTAAATGTCTCCTTTTCCCACTCTCCTATTGTACTTCATTTGCACTTATCCACAGCATCTATCCGAAATTTGTATTCATATCTGGCTTCCCAAGCAGAAGGCGGGACCATGCTGTGGCAAGTTACATATAACAAAGAGCCTGGCACGTGGCTGGCTGTCCAATTTGCTTCTGAATTGATCAGATGGAGTGAAGTATAAAGGTGGGAATAGGCCGGGCGTGATGGCTCACGCCTGTAATCCTAGCACTCTGGGAGACCGAGGCGGGCGGATCGCTCAAGGTCAGGAGTTGGAGACCAGCCTGAGCAAGAGCAAGACCCCCGTCTCTACTATAAATAGAAATAAATTAATTGGCCAACTAAAAATGTATGTAAAAAATTAGCCGGGCATGGTGGCACATGCCTGTAGTCTCAGCTACTCAGGAGGCTGAGGCAGAAGGATTGCTTGAGCCCAGGAGTTTGAGGTTGCTGTGAGCTAGGCTGATGCCATGGCACTCTAGCCTGGGCAACAGAGTGAGACTCTGTCTCAAAATAAAATAAAATAAATAAAAGTGGGAATAGAGAACACAGAAATGATAGATCCCAAGGGAAAATAACCATTTTCTCTTAAGTTTATTTCTTGAGACCTTAAAAAATTCTCTAACAGAGCACTCCTTTATGACATAAAATCAATCGCCACAGTTCTTTGCTTTACTCATAAAAAAAAAAAAACAGCATAATTTTCCACCAGAAAAGGCAACGAAGAGCAATCCAAGAGGTACTCACCTACTCTCTCGCTCTGTAACGCAGCCGCCTGATTCATATAAAACACACCGATCTCGTTTCTAATGTTACCCATTCTCTTCATTACTTGGACATAGTGTTCTGGATTCTGGCTTTTTAAGTCACTAAATTGCAAGATTTCATTAGCAGCTTCATAACATTTACAGCTAACAGAAAGTTGACTTTCTAAGTCTGTAGACAAATCAGTTGCCCACGCAAATCCTTAAAAGAAAAAAGTAAGTCAGTACCAATGCAAGTCATGCGAAACCTTCTTTTTCAGTAACTAAGGGAACCTGGTATTTTAAATTCAAAACAATAATAAATGTAATACAGTATAAATATACTAAGATTCGATCAATGTAACAAAATTTAAGTTTCATAGTAAAGATCACTTTATGAAACTATTTTTTTGGACATTAATGTTTGATTAATAGAAATATTTTCCTGCCCATAACACCAAACAATTCCCATCACCAGGATTTTCCCAGGTGTACTTCTTTACTGCTATAGACCTAAAGTTAACTGCTAATACAAAGTAAAGTCTTTTTTCCATTAAATTGATAAAAGCAGTTCTTGAATAATGTGCCAATGTTACACTTAAGTCACTGAAGAAGCTGTTAGACAAGTCCTCAAAGATTTAAAAATGCCATCTAGTGGGGAATGCAGTAAACGTAGGCACAGGACCCAAATTCAAGGAGAAAAAAAGTAGTACTCCTTTCCCAAGAATGTGGTGCTGCTAAAAAAAAAAAAAAAAAGGAAAAAGAAAAAAAGAAGAAGAAAGATAGTACTCCTACTGGTAACACTCAAATATACGGGAGAACATCACTCTCACAAAGAAGTATTTACATGAGATTGCTATGATGGGAGTGGACAGAGGATTTTCCCACTGTCTATTAAAATAAAACAAGCATTTGAAAACAAAGGAGGGGAAGAAAGAGAAAAATATTAGGAAATAATCCATTCCCCGACTCCCCCAGTGTACTCCTCTAGCTGTCAACTGTCAAAAGCTTTTTGGGAGGTAGATGTCAAGTAATAAACAATCTGAAAGCATAATAAAACAATCCATGACACATTACAAAAGCACCTTCGGAAGATTCCCTAACTGCAGTGCGCTACACAACTGTGTTGAACTGAGGGGAAGGGACACTGATGCTATGGGTTAACTACCCTGTTTCCCAGTTTTAAAGTCTGACAACTCCAAACAGTGCCATTTCCGGTAAGATGACCAGCTATTAACTACATTTAAAATATGACGATCACTTTCTCTTAACCCCATGGCATCATTCAGAAAGCAATTAATCCACTTTCACCAACTGTTACACCTTTTCAAAAGAAAATACAGGGCTTGGTTAGCTGATTGAAAGTATTACCTAGAAAAACCTCACGAAAAGAAGTGTAAAAAGTCAACACAACTGCCTTCAGAACTTATTTTATGATTAGTTCTAGTCATATAATCAGTAACTACAACATATTTGAAAACCATTTTATCCCAATACACAAGATCATGCTCAATTTTAAAATTAAGAAATGAATGGAACAACAGATATCAAAACACTAACATTTCTGTCCGTTCTTTTCTGAACACACTCTAATAAGCATGCACTGGACTGAATAATCCCACTGTGAATCGAGTGAGTGTCTCTGGCATACCTTGACAACTGGACTCTCTGTGAAGACTGTGTAATATCTCCTGATCTTCTTTTGTTTGGTAATTAAACTCTTCAAGGTGTGCTGCTCTATTATTTGCATTTTGGGCCAGCATGAGTTGGATATCACCACAAAGTGTCAAATATTGAGAAAGAAACAGCAGCACTTCAGAAAGCATATTGGTGCAAAGGCAGCAGTAAGTGTCTATTTGGAAAGGGTGGAAAGGAGAAAAAACGCAAGCACATCAAAAATAAACGAACACAGTAAATAAGAAGAAAATGTGCTACCAGCTGAAAGCTTGGTAACCACTGCATCTACTCTAAGTTTATTTTGTGTCAAATACATATATAATGGCCTCGTGTATTTCAAAATGAAGAGACGTTAAACCACTCTAAGCAGAAACTAAAATACTAGGTCACATACACAGGATTAGCAAAAGTCATTTTAGAACAAAACTTTACAACGGAAATAGGAGTAAAATCTGATTGTGATTCAGAGGCCTTCTCTGTTCCCCTCCCACGTTCTTTTACAGGCTTACCGTGGCTCTGCAAAGCTAACTTAATGTATCGTAACGCTCGTCCGTATTTCTGAAGACTCATGGCAGCATCAGACAAAACATAATAGGCCTTTGATGACTTGAGGATCAGCTGAAGTTTCATTTTATGTTGCCAAGAACCAGGGATCATTCCAGATTGACTGGAATAATTACCCTTCTGAAGGGAGCCCACTGTGACATGAGGAGAAAAAAGGCAGCACATTTGAATATAAGTCTCCCAGTAAAAAATATTTTCTGTTTCTTGATAGAAACACTCCAGACTTAGGTACTACTGCTACAAGCCTGGTGAATACTATGCTTCCCTGCTTAAATGCAATGCAGTAAAGCGGCAGTGTTTAAATAGACTCTCGCTTGGGAGTTGTAAGGCCTTCTGTTTCCCTACCGTCGGCAACTGTCATTCTCTTCCAGGGTCCCTGATGTAGCTGAACTCGGAACTGAGACTTGCCTCCTTTCTCCAATCTGTGTGTCAATCTGCCAAAAAGTTTACCTCCCTAAAGCACAGCTTTAATCACCGTCAAAGCCTGTCCTTCAAGATTAAAATGGTTTCTTACCTCCTCAGGCCAAGTGTCTCAGCCTGCTTCCTAAGCCACATTTTTTTCAGTCTTACTTCCCATCACTCCACCCCTACCATCTATCAGCCAAAGTTAAGTTACTACTTGTCACCTGCGTAGATGTCTGTTTTTTCCTATCTCTCCTCTAAATTAACTGTTTCCTCCATCGAGAATACTCTTTATTTAAATTCTGCTTCATTCAGCAAATGATCACTTTTGTGCCAAGCACTGTGCCAGCACTGGAAACAGTGACATGAAGTTATCGGCCTCTATCCTTGAAAACATAAACTGCAACAAAATAAATTAAGTGTAATCACAGAGATAAGAACAAAATGCTGTGGAACAAAACGTTCCACAAAGAAAAACAGACCCCCTCTCCTCCAAGCTTTAAGATTTCTCATTTTCTGATCAGTAGAACACACAAGTCTTTCAAGGCGAGAAGAGCACTTCGTCTCCATTACAGTTCAAGGTGTGCACATGTGTCTTTTTCCTCCATTGCCATAAGTGTCATCTGTGTGTGTGGAGCACTGTGAGAGCACCAAAGATGAGTAAGATGAAGTTCTTGCTCACGACTGTGTTTGTGTGTTTTAAAACCATCTAATGTAGGTAACTATGACACAAGGCGAGCTCACAGGACACAGTGGTAAGGGAATCAAGTAATTCTGAAGGTGGACAGGGGCAGGCACAGAGAGTTTGAACCTGAGCGGGATTTTCAACAGGGGAGCTGCAGAGGGAGGAAGAGACAGAAAAGGCATTTCAGGAGCAAGAACAGCAGAAGTCCCGGTGTGGTCCTCGCTGCGTGCAAGCTCAAGCCTGGCACGCAAGCAGCACTATGTAAATGGGGGAATCAACCTATCCCTCCCCCACCTCCACCATTTCTGTTCATGAAAAGAAGAAAGGTCCGGAAAGCACTGGGTATAAACATACAGGCTTTCAAAATATTTTTTAAAAAAACAATCGAAGCTGATTAAGAAGCGGGTGAGGGATAAGGTTGGAAAAAGGAATATCCAGATGATGAAAAATAAAGAAGAAACTCAAGACTTTTACTTCAAAACCCACATTCCTCATCCAGTGATGTTCCTGAGGATAAACTAGACAATCTAAAACTGACATTTCTAGCTTATTTCAGTACAAGGTAACGGCCAACACTTTTACAGTGTTTATTATGGACACTGTTCTAAGCACTTTACATGTATTAGCCATGTGATCATTGTAACAACCCTGTAAAGTAGGCACTATTACTGTGTCCATTTTGAGAGAGAGAGAAAAAGGTGGCTCAAAAAAATGGAACAACTTTTTCTAGTAAAGCCAAGAGCTGAAGCGAGGCAGTGTGGTTCCTGAGTCTGTGCTCTTAAACACTCCACCACTTTTACGGCAATTTCTCAGCAGAACTCTACAGGCTGAAAGCGTTAGTTCCTCACAGTGGGTAATGCAAAGACGCAGGCTCCTTATGTTCTTATTAGAAATGTCCAGATCAAAATATCCTACTTTGTTTTATATTTTGAATGAAAGGATATTACCCCTACTTCCAGTTCACATAACATCCTTTCTTCAATCCCTTTCAATGACTGTCTTAATTGACATAAGTCTGTTGTTGATAAAGAACCAGTATATCATTCTGTTGAAGGCCTTATTTGCACATCAATTCAACTTACTTTTGTCCAAAAACAAGGCCATCTGCTTCTCTAGCCCCTCGGGACCCCCCCTTGTGGATTCGTCTTCATATTTTAATGGGATTGGAGTGCTGGGGTCAGCTGCCGGAAGGTCACTTTCTTTTTTGATGCTGCTATCTACAGATTTTAAACCCTTTAAAAAAAGGAAAAACATTTACTATATACTTAACTGAAAACTAAATATAAGGCAGTATCTGGACAACTGAATACTTTTAGGAGAATTTCTATTTCAGAAACAGACTTAAAAACTCCATTTGATCTGAAGGATTTGGAAAAACTGATTTGGTTTCCACTTCATGCTTAAAGAAAAAAAAAATCACAGCAGAACACCATTCAGAATAACATTTAGACACCAATGAACAAATGGCATTTGCATATTAAGCACAAACTTTACTGAAAAAGTAAAGACTAAACTTAAACTTACCTCCAGAACATAGCTAAGTACAAGTCTACAGCGCTCTTCTGTGTCATGGCAAACTGGAAATGCACAACTGGGCTTCAGAAACAAACATTTAAAATTATTAATATGCTGCCAATACAACAAATTCCATGGTTCTCATCTTCTAGGATGAGAAACTCTAAAACTCTACAAACCAAGAATTCAGAAATGTGTTTCTGCATTCAGCTTAGTGAGGTATCTGATATTAAGGTTATTACAATGTTTTTGTTGCAGATTAAATTGTTGTAAGCATCAACAAAAATCTTGCTTAAAAATGTCTTCCAGCATATATGTTGCTTAAGTACTTAAAATTGTACACATAATTCTGTTACAACAAAAAAGTGAGAACTAGAGTAGTTATGTTTTAGATAAATGTGTAACTAATCTAATAGGTCAGCTCAACTCCTAATTAGCACTGATACTTGGTAACACACGATTAACAATATCATCAATGTAGCAATAATATAACAGGTATTACCAATAGTCTCATTGTATAATTTATTTGCTTAATTAAGGAACGATACCAGTTAGCAACCTCCATCTACTAAGTGATATTATGTGTAAGGGCCTCTGTGAAGCATTTCATTTTGCTGAATCCTGTGAGGCCAGAATTACTGTTCTCATTTTACAGAAGAGAAGCAAGCACAGATGGTCAAATACTTTGTCCGAGGACACAGTGAATGGGAAGCTGGGACTCTGGAGCCCATGCTGACTGCCCATTCTTCAAAAAGTCATCGGACATGGATAAGATACAACTAACTAAAGACATATTTATATGAATATTAAGACTGCATTCAGATACTGAAAATCAGTGCTATCTCTGTAAAAAAGTGATGCTAACCCACTACATCTTTAATTACTGTCTAATTGCCCCATAAATCCAAGGCCTTGTATATGTAGTTTCCCACATACATGTAACTTCTGCAATCAATAATTATAACCAGAAGAGCACATTTTTACTCCACTGTTGGGGTTCAAACTGAAAGTGAATTAAAATTTAGATGGACAGCTAATGATTTTTCCCAGTAGTCATTTAGACAAATATTTTACTGAGTGTCCACTAAACATGTTCTAGACATGGGCTAAAAAGGAGTGTTTGTACCGCCTGGGAGCTTACATTCTAGTAAAGGGAGACACATACAAAAAAATAACACAGGCTCCACAAAGGAGATAAAAACAGAGCATGCCACAGTGGTAAGGGAGGGTCTCCTTGAAGAGCTAGCATTTTAGTAAAGACGTAAGGCTTAAAAAAGGTAGCCATGACATGATGTGGAAAAAGGTATGTTCCAAGCAGAAGCAACAGCAAATGCAAGGCCCTCAGGTGAGCATGATCTTGATGCTTCTGAGAGACAGGAAAAAAGCCAGTGTGGCTAAGGTACACCAATGGGGAAAGTGAAGGTCACAAAGATACGTAATATTTTAGGGTGACAAAGAGATGTCCCCTCAAAAACTTAACTTGGATATAAAGATTCCATTTGAAAGTTAAAACTCCGAGCTTAAATTAAAAGATCATCTGTAAATAAGACTGTATTTCAGTTCAGAGAACAGCTAGAACTCTGAAGGCTGCCCTGGACCTAATCACAGGGAGGCAGTATATTGGAAGTTATACTGTTTGGAGACACACTCATGGTAGACAGTCAATGCAACCCACGCCAACAGAAACCTAAAGGGCGGGAAGTTGTTAGACATGTCCAACCTGGCAGACATGACCATGGTCACGGAAAAAGTACTACCCTATACAGCATAGGTATAATGACATCTTGTGAAAAGCCAACTATATTCAATTAACAATTGTTTGTTTTTCCAATGATAAAACTTTAATGCAAATTCTAACATGCTTACTCTGATTTGATGAATAGATTTGTATTTTTCTGGAACTGACAATTCTCCAACAGACTTAATTATAGCCACTGCTTTGTTATCATCTGACGGATCAGAGCCGATGCCATAGGATCCATTTTCATCACTGTCTGGCATCTCTTCCTCCTCTTCACTATAACTTTCATCAGAATTCTCATTTAAAGGAGATTCTGAACTTTCTTCCTTTTTAGGTTCATCCAATTGAAAAAGTTCAGAAAGCATGTAATTGGCTGAAGCAATAATCTTATAAAAAAAAAAAGAAATATGTGTAAGTGACAATCATCAAAATTGTCTCATCATCTAAAGAGGAATGAATTTTACTACCATACTAACAAATTCTAGTAGGAGGTCTGCAAATAGGCTATTTCCACCATACCTGTAATACACACAGAAATGTTCCCAATTCAGAGTTACAAATACCCTGAGTGTGTTCTGTAAAATCCTTATAGGTTGATATGTTTCTTATTTCCTGAAACTATTCCATTCTGAGCCCTCTTCTTAAAAAAGACAGCTTACTGTATTTCACTGAAGATAAGCAAAACTTTTAAAGGTAGAGTGTCATAACTAAAATATTAACAAATATTAGCCCATAGACACTGAGAAAAACCAGAATTTCTCTTTGCAAACTATGAATACAAGTGTATCTTTAATAGGCAACTAATATTAATATTTATTATACCATCTATGGTTGTAGGAGGAAAAAACCCACTACATTAAAGAGGGAAAAGTCCATCCCCATACCTCTTAAAATTAGTATTTATATATTACCCTTTGTCCCATGCTATCATTTATTAATCCTTAATCACACTCAATAGTCTTAACATCATTTTTTAATTTTCACATAAACCATTCAAGTTCTGCTAAACACCATTTCAACCAGCAATGAGGTATTTAAGCCAGAAATAGTTTTGCCATTTTTCTTAAAAAAAAAAAAAAAAAATTCTCTGAGTTTGGACTCTAGGCTAATCTTTATCTCCAAATTGGATGTGGCTACAATTAAAATTAATTTGGATCTTTAAAGAAAAACTGCATATCCTCCAGACCTTTTCTGATTTAAATAGAATACAACAATTAGCCTTATACCAAACCAAAAAATACAGTTGTCAATCACACAACTGAGGGTGAGGCAGATTTAAGACTGTTGAGAGGATGACTAAGAGAATATTTTAAAAGATGTCACGTATGAAATTTTAAATTTCCTAGTAGCTACATTAAAAAGGTAGAATCTGGTGAAATTAATTTCAATATTATATTTAATCCAATATATAAAAAATATATTTCAACATGTAATGTGTACACACACATACCTATGCACAATCTTCGGTGTGTACTTTTATGCTTACAGCACATCTCAATTGAGATTAAGTATATTTTTAAGTGCTTAATAGCCACATGTGGTTAGTAGCTAACACACCGGATAGGGCAGTTAGAGAGTATGAACCAGGAGGCTTCACTGTCTAGGAAACAATTCTCTATCAGAATGGTAGAGTTTTTTTTAGAGAACATATAATTGTTAGCCTTACTTGAGGATGCCTGCTTTTGTCCAACAACTTAACACAATTAAGAAGCAAGGTCCTAATCGTCCCATAGTGTTTCTTATTTTGATTTTTCTTCATCATCATGTTACAAGCAACCCTAAAAGAAATGTTTACATCAACTTTATTCCCCATTCATCATTCCCGGCAAGACTTAAGTCTAGGCATGCTCTTATTTGTTTCTAACAGAATAAGGGTTATAAGCAGCAACTAAATATTGAATTATAACCACTCACCCCCGAAAAGTTTATATTACGCTTTCATAAGGAAGCTGAGTAATATTTGGTACAGTGTGTGTATGTGTATATATTTTTACATATATATATTTTTTCCACTACGAAAACCTAACAAGTATTTAAAAGCCTTGGTCTGGACAGTGTGGCTGTATACATTAAAATTTTACATAAGCTTACTTCCACATCTTAAACTCATGAAGCACTCACTTATATAAAAGAATGGCCACTGGCATTGTGAATGGATTTTGGTATTTGTCTTCAGTTTCTTCACAGAGAGTAGTGAGATCATAGAGTTTCACTATATCACTGCCACTTGCTGGAAAGAAAAATATATTAGCCTCATCTTACAGTAATCACCCAAATCAATTATTCTTCATTCAAGAATTAGCTTACCTTTAAAGAGCCAATAGGTATGTCCTTCTTTGGTACAATTTGATTTCAGAAATGATAAAATATTCTGTGCAATGTCTTTTATCACTTTAGTAGAAAAATTAGAATTTTCCAAATTGGGAATCTCTTCTGTCTTTATCATTTCATATTTCTGCAAAACACAGATGGAAGGCAGTATAAGAGAAAACCCAAGGCAGCAACACCTTTCTTATTAAAAAGCAACCAAATATATGAGTTCTGCAAATCGAGACCTAAGCAGCATGAAAACGTTTGAGCCAGCGGTTTTCAACCTTTTTTCTGCTCCAACATTCCAAAGGAATTTGATCTGCCCCATCAGCAATGGTGGTTTACTACTGGATTAATTCTCAGTGGAGAATCACTACTAGATTTAGAATCTCAGATTTAGGCATGATCTTATTGCTATCCTAATATGCAACAAATTGTACTGAATATGTTCTTCCAGTTTACCCTAATGGTTTCAATTGGGAAGACGATAAATGTTGGTAGATTTTACTTGGCAAGCTTTTAAAAACTATTTCTGGCTTTTTCTTTCCCTAGAGCTTGGGACTCTGTTCCTTTACAGGGATGGAGGACAGGGGTATGGAAGTGACAACAAGATTAAAGGCTGCATGGACATCACTACCACTATTTTAAAAGTGCCTCCATATTTTTCTCTAGCTTGTCTTCTGTGCAAACTTCCCGAAACACCTCTTGCCACATTTTCTTAAGTACTCTAAGACTAAAAACTCCAAATCAGTTGGAACATAAGATGAAACACAAATGCCTAAGGCTAGTTTTCATCCTTCTCAGTTCATCTCAAGTCCCCAGTGTTGACTATTTCCTTCCTCGAAGCACCCCGTTCCTGTACGTCACACTGCACCAGCCGTTTCTCCTCCTCCCTCCCTTTGAACAGCCCTCTTGTGGCCCTCCAGGTCCCCAAGTGCAACCCCTCAGCTGAATCCCAACTTTGGCTTCAGTCAAAAGGCCACACACTTAAAGATCCAGAGGCCACATAACGGCCCCAAGGCCCAGGTTCCCCACCCCGTGAGCTTTCCTCAAACTGAACATGTGACAAAAACATTATCTTCCTATCTAAACTAATTCAATATCCCTATCTCAGCAAATGATACCACTGTTATTCCAGTCCTGGAATCCTGGAATTCCCTTCAACTCTTCCTCCCTCCTTACTAACGCTTCACCTGGCTCTCTCCTCTTCACCTGGCTCTCCCTGTTCTCTCCTGCCCCCACCTCAGCCTCTCACTAAATGTTGCCATTTAGGGAGATGGTTTAACAGTGGTTCTCAGTCAAGGCTGGAAATGAGAACCACGTACAAGGCTCTCTGAAAAAACAGATGCACAGATAATCTACCAATTCTGGAACACTGGGGGCCCAAGCAAGTGCACTTTTTAATAGGCCACAAATGATTCTGATGCACACCCAGGGTTAATAACCACTGGGTCAGAGTATAATGGTTAAAAGCATGGCCTCAACCAGACAGAGGCTCAAACCCTGGGCAACTCACTTTACTTCCATGATCCTCAGTTTCCCTCTCCATCAAATGGGAGTAACCCCATATGAAGTAGCAAGAAGATTAAATAAGGTAATGTATGTAAAGCTCTTAGCAAAGTGTCTGGAACAAAATAAGCACTTAATAAATGCTAGTTACTATGACAAATGTTGATGCTTAATATTTCCTCTACAGAATAAGCCCATTATACTATTTGCGATAGTAGAGCAATGCTGGACCAGTCTGTCTCCAGGCCCTCCTTGTCTGTCCTATAGGCTATCTCCAAATTAATATTCCAATGCAACAAATTTCACCTCCCAGATACGAAGCCTTCACTGGTTCCGGATTACCACTGAACCAAGTCCAAATTCCACAACTCAGCATTCAAGACTTTCCATTATTTGGCCATGACTTTCCAACAGTATTTCCAACCATTTTGCTACATAAAATTATGTGCTCCCTAGCTGGATTTATCATCAATCCCTTGGTTTACTTATACTGGTCTTTTAAAATCCAGCTCTTATAAGTGACCTCCCCCTTCTGATGATGCAGACTTCCGTGTGTCCTGCACGTCTAATACTCATCTACCGTCTCCTCCTGTCCCCTCTGCACGTCGCCATTTCCCATTAGATCACATCTTCCTGAGCAGTGACCAAACTTATTGTTTTCCCCCAACATCTGCAGTGGGGACAAAGTGCCTCCTACACAGAATATGCTCAGTAAGAGTTTTCTAAATAAGCTGTCTACCTTATGTAATTTTCACTGTGGCCTTTCCTTAAAACTTTGGATATACTGGGAAGATATAAGTATAATGAAAAAACACCTCCACTATATAGACAATTTCAGTTAATTACTATGGGTGCTTGGCATTATAATTAGAGTTCTGTGGCACAAACGTAGGTTTTAGTATACCTATGGCCTTCTCATACATTACCTATAGAATTATACTTCTGTAATACCTAGAATTCTGGTATCACCAACTTAAATGTGAAAACACTCAAAATTCAGTTTATTCACAGCTATCTTCCCTGCCAAAAATACACATTAGCATTTAAAGGCCTTAAAAACTTTGGCGAGGTCCTCTCTGTATCATCTTGCATTTGAGAGATTATTAGAAAAGTCACACTGTACCTTACCTGTACAATCCCGTTAACATGAAAACACATCACAAGCTCTGGTACATTGCATATCAAGTTGTCCAACCAATAGTCAATTCCAGTCAGCACATTAATTGGTTTGTTGTTGTCCCTAAAAATATACATTTCTAGTGTTATTTGGTTTAATTAAGATGTTCTGTAACAAATCATCTAAGACTTATTTCCCCATTTAAATATTTTAAGCTATTCTTCCTACACAAAAAATGCCATATATGCTTTCTTTTCTGATGAGATATGTACATGTAGCTCAGTGGTTATGTTATATTTAACATCTTTCCAAAAGTTCTGTAT
This sequence comes from Lepilemur ruficaudatus, assembly GCA_963574885.1. NCBI lineage: Eukaryota > Metazoa > Chordata > Mammalia > Primates > Lepilemuridae > Lepilemur > Lepilemur ruficaudatus. The sequence continues at coordinate 28,765 of CAUYRT010068477.1, forward strand.
TTCTAACTGGCATCAGTAAGTTTTCAGTAAGAATAGAAGAAAATGTGAAAGGAGATGACCATAAGCCCACTGTGTGCTCCTCACGTGACCCAAAGAAAGAGTGACCATGATAATGTTTAAATGACAATAATATAAACAAATACATGTGCAGCATTAAGAAAAACACTCACAATGAGTTAATAGAAAGCTGGCAAACCTCCTCAACTAATTAAATAAACTACAAATTGCAAATTCAGACATAAGACTAGGCCAGTGCAACAGACCCCTGGCTCCACTCAATCAGGCCTATAATGAAGACTTAGCCACAGGACTTTCAGCATTTGCTGAAAGTAGCTCCTTCCTCATTGTGACCATTTCAACTGGCAGGGGAAGGGAGACAGGTGAAAAAGCCCAAAGAAAGACGAGGATGCCCAAATAGATAAGGGAAAGCAGATGGAAAACTGATTCTAAGGGAAGAATTTAAATACCATAGCTTACGGAGGGGTACAATGTTGGTTTACCTGAGACGTAAGCTGACTGCTGGGTATCTGCCTCCTCCAAATATAGGCATGTTGGAACCAACCAACATATGGATATCTTCAAACGTCCATAGAATATTGCGAACAAAATCATTTTTAAGACCCTTTAATTTAAAATAGGAAGATTATAATAAACAGGAGATCCATAATATCCCTCCCCTCCAAGATCCACAGAAAAACTAGAGAAAGGAAAAGACAAAGGAGACAAAGTCAAGTCCAGAGCTATAAGATCACAGAGAGGTTTAGAAAGCAATTTTAGGATGAAGTGGATTTTTTTACCTATCAATTCCAACTGGACTAGTTTTTAAATGACAAAGCAGACTGGGGATTAGGTGTCTCAACTGGGACACCCTGGAAAGCATACCTGACTGTTCTCCCCGTCATTGAATAAAGTAGTCAGGTTTTGTTCTTTGGGTGCTGAGGCCACATGCCCCACTATGTATGAGGGTTCAAGAGGCTCACTTCCCTGTGAAAAGTGCAAGGATAAGGAATGATTCTGCTGCCAACACTACTTAAAACTGACCTACTTTTAAAGAGTATCACCCAAATGTTCAAAGCACACACCTCAAATGTACCTTTGTGAATTAAGCTAATGCAAATCATTAATACTGGGTGGTTTGTTTCAGCTCTTAATTATCACAGCTACTAACAAGCTAATCACACTTAGATTTTACTCAAATGAGATAGATTATTCTAAGTTTTCCAAGCTTTTCATTTTTCTTTCTTTCTTTTGTTGGTAAATGTGGTTATCATTGCTCTTTCAGCCTATCCCATCTCTAACCAAATTTAAAAATTCCTAAGAAACCTCAGCCATAGTTTGAGATGCTCCTCATCTTAAGTCTCCAATTTAGTATTTCCTAATGAGTGTTTCATAGAACACTAGGATACTCAGTGAAAATTTTCCAAAGTCAGGTTTGAAAAATGCTCCTTACCAACTTGCTTTTAAAGAGTAACAACGTTTATTGCCATTAAAGACAAAAACTTCTAAGTGGTCCTGTAGTAGAAAAATCTACTTCACATCTGTATAATCCAATATTTCCCGAATTTATTTAATCTCAGAACACTTTTTGTTCTGAAGATATTCAGGAGAATACATTTTGGAAAACACTTAGGAAGTAGGCCCTCTGCATTGGGCAAACTCAGTCTACCACTCAATTTTCCAACCCTTAGGATAGTAGTGCTGCCGCTAAGAAAGATTCTTGAAACTTCTAATGTCAACGTCCCAACAGACCCCAAGATGGACATGTCTATGTGCTGCTTACTCCATGAAATTCTAACTTCTCATCTGTGTGTATGCCGACAGGCTCAGCACCTGCCCGGGAAGCATGCGTGACTGCAAGCGCAAGGGAGAACTCCAGCACTTACACTGTGTTTGTCTTCTCCTACCAGAGTCCTAAGAGACCTTTAAACTCAACTCTATTATTTGTTTATGCAGACAAGTTATCAACTTATGAATGATTCCAAAAATATAATTTGCCAGGTAGTTGCTTTAGCGGGAGTCTGGGCTCTAGGTTACAATGTTCTCAATAAAGGTTTGGCACCAAGGCCATACCACAGACACCTATTTAACCTCTATTACTGCTTAATAAAGGCTTCAAACTAGCAGTTTTAGTTTTGGGGACAAGAATTCATGAGGTGATAGCTTGCAAACATAAACAAATCTCTAAATGTTAAAATTTAGGCAGTATAATATGTGGTAAGAAAAATACTCTGTACAAGAGTTTTATGGTAGGCTAGACTGCCTAGGGGTGTGCCATTGCTAAGATGGTCTGATTGCTTACAGAGCCCTCCTAACTATGTGTGGAGTACATGGACACAGTAGAGTACTGCTGTAAGAACACATCTCTGAAGACAGAAATATCTGGGTTTAAATCCCAGCTTGGATTTTACCAGCTGTTTGATTATGGTTAAACATTTGTTTTTACGAGCTTTAGTTTACTTTCTTGTAAAATGACACCATCAACACTTACTACATATGCAGTTCCAAGGATAAAACAAAATTTATAAACATACACATAACAAAGTGAGGGGCTTAAAAAGGCATTAAATAAATGCCAGTTTGCTTGCTCCACATGTAAGCCTACAGATTCTCAAAAGTCTCCAAGACTTTTCAGAGTAACTCCTAAACAAGGTGAAGACAGGATGATAATGCAGGGAGAAGGGCGAGTTGGGTAGTAAGAGGGCTGTAAATCTACTATGTGGTCTTTTTATAAGGTGTAGGCTTTGAAAACAGGGAGTACTAAAGGAATTTTTAAAAATCCTTTAGTGAAGTATAACCACAGAGGAAAGTATACAAAACAAATAATATAGCAAAATGACTAATTATAAAACCAATTACCCGTAACCATCACTCAAGTCACAGCACGAGCCGTGGCTAGCTCCCAGTACCCACCATGCCCCTTTCTCAATCTCAGAGCATCCCCACCTTCTTGGTGGTCACCACTATGTGATTTGCATGTTAATTACCTCCTTCCTTTTTGTTATAGTTTTCTCACTTTTGGAAAAATTTAAATTCATTATGTCGTTTTATGGGAAGGTTTCTCTATTTTAAAACCTGCTAAAAACAAGTCAAGTGAAATGTATTTATTTCCTGTACTCCTATAATTCATGAAGATTGAAACAACCTGGCAGAATAGTGTTCAATATGTAAAAACACATAGTAAGAGGAAAAAATAATTTATCAAGTTACAGATCTTATTTTATCTTTTTCAAGTTTATCAATATATTTTCCTGAAAACAGACATGCCACAATTTACATCTATGGCTTTATGTTATTCATTGACAGACACAATAGGGACACAAATAAAGAAACAGGCAATAAGAGAAAATAAAAGAGGCAAAACAGACAACACAGTTTACTCTCTTTTCCTTTCTACAAGTTTTATAACATGAATGTGGACTAAGTCTCAGGAACTTCACCTTAAGGGATATCTTAGGCCTAATAATCTGACTAAAAGTTAACGTAAAAACGTCAGTACTTGAATTATGAACAAGCCTATGAGTCTCAATATTTGATAGGTACTTACTACATATCTAAATTTAAAACTATATACTATATCATTGTATTATACAGTATTCTTACAACTTTAAAGAGATAGTATTGATAAACATATCGGTAAGCTATTTTAAAATATTTTGAATTATTTAATAAAAAAATCTGATCTAGCCATTCACAATAGCTCTTGTACATCCATTGTAAAAACTAAAAACTTTTTTCCCCAATTGTGAGACATAAACTGATAGTGTATTTCTTATTCCTGTTTATCTGTTTCTTAAACAAGAGAATTGGTTTTGTCTTCCTAAATGAGTTTACCAAAGCAGCATTTAAGTACTGACTAACCTGACTGGAAGCACTGGGATCTTCAGACACCGAAGAAGGCATTTCAAAGGGGGCAGGCCACGAAGCCCCTTCCGAACCACCCGTCTGATCTGAACTGGATGGTTCCTGCTGTTCCGCAGCAGATGGGACAGGCTGGGCGGCTCCATCACCATTGATACTGGCCAAATTGGGGGGAGGGGGATCACATTATTATTAAAGTCAAACTTTAGGTAACTGTCTACCTATTTATAAAAACTACATCCATAACCAAACATATATCTCATAAAAAAGGAACACGAGAAATTGTTATCAATATGAGGAATGAGTAAATGTTAAGAACATCACAGTAGCAAAACTTAAATTATTACTTTTACTAGCTTCAAATTAAATCTTAGATTAGAATTTCATTTGTCCTAAGATAAAAATAAATAAGTAGCCAAGTACCTGTAATATAAAAACTTGGAAAGAATAGCCTTCTGATACCAGTGCTCTTTGCTCTTTTTCTTCCTCTGCCACTTCTGATCAATTAGTCTTTGATAAAACTCTTTCAACCATGTCCAATCACCAGTCTGAATAACATAAGAAATTATTAAACAAATAGAACACACATGTAGTTAAAACCATGTTAATTAACTATTAACTCTTTTACAGAAAATACTCTATTTTTTGCATACTGTTTCATAAACACATACTCATAAAACATTTATCTTCTTGGACTCAAATCACACCACCTCTCTTAGGAAACCCCAGTCTTCTTCCTCTCCCTAAGCCAGGCCAGGAGAGATGAACCTTCTCTGTTTAACATTTTTAGTGCCTAGAGGAAGACCCATTTTGCATACTGTATTGAAATTGTCTTTGTATGCATTTATAACCCCAAAACTGTGTACCGCTAAGGCCTGTGTATTCACTGTCATATCCCAAGACCTTACCCAGTATGTACATATACAGTGAACTGAACTGTGGTCTTTATTTTACACTTGCTCTTAGCCAAAAGGTGGAGAAGCGATGGTCTTTATTTTAAATGTCAATTTAAATCACTGTAACTTATTCTCCTTTATCAAAGTACTGCAGGAATATTCTTTAACCTAAGGACCTGCAAGCCCGTAAACTATTTATTACCAGTCCATGAAAAGGTAAGTAAAGAAATGGAGAGAGCGCTTGAGAAACCACAACATTGTTACTCTATTTTTCAAAAGTATCCATTCTCAACACAGGAGGAAAAAGGTCACATACCAACACACAGTTTGAGAAGCTTGGCTTTAGGAGAATCAATTAATTCTAATAACTATAGTCATGCATTGCTTAACAACAGGGGGATGTTCTGAGAAATGCATCATTAGGTGATTTGGTCATTGTATGAACATCATAAAGTATACTTATGCAAACCTAGATAATATATAGTCTACTACTACTGCGCCCAACCCTGAGCCTCGACCCAGTACTGGTCCATGGCCTGTTAGGAATTGGGCTGCACGTTACCACCCGAGCTCCACCCCACCCCCAGTCCATGGAAAAACTGCCTTCCATGAAACCAGTACCTAGTGCCAAAAAGGTCAGGGACCACTGGTCTACTACACACCTACCTAGCCTATATGGTATAGCCTATTGCTCCTGGGCTACACACCTGTACAGCATATTACTGTACTGAATACTGAAAGCACTTGTAACACAATGGTATTTGTGTATTTAAACATATCTAAACATAGAAAAGGTACAATAAAAAAAACAGTATTATAATCTTATGGGACCCCTGTCATATATGTCATCCATCAATGATGGTTATGTGGTGCATGAGTGGATTCATTCACAGGAATAGCTTTTCATGTTTTTCACTTTTCCTGGTAGCCATGTTTTACAAGAATCTTCCTGATAAAGATAAAAAAATTTTCAAAAATTTAAATTAGTCTCTTGAATTTCAGATTTTTCACTAGTTTCTTTACTAGCTTCACCCTTTTCTTTGTAAGAAAGAATCCTGGTTGTTGGTGTCAATAAAATAATTTTCTTCCCCATTCTCGCTTCTATTTTTTCTTTAAAGCTTTTCTATCTTCAGTGAAACTTTTCATTTCTTGATTGTTGAAGTACTCAACTATATTTCCACTTTGGCTTTTCTCTGAAACAAAAATCATATTTCTAATGCTCTTAAGTTGTTAGAATGATGCTTTTCTGGATGTTTTTCACAAAAAGCATCACCTGAGATGATCTCATAAAGAGTTCTTGAATATCCAGCTCGTCTAATAGGAGGGTCCTTCCTATGCGGTGCACTGCCATGCTCACGTGGGACTTGCTGTAGGGAATCTTCAGGAGCTTTTTTATGTTCTTAAAAAAAATTAAGAGAAAAAATGTTTAGAAAGACCTTTTTAGTATGATTTGCAATCTTTTAAATTTTAAAGATTGCATTTGTAAAACCTATTTCCTTAAGGTTCTACAAACTGTACTTTACACAAAGGGCTACATGCAAACATATGGAAGACAGAGCTTTAAAACTAGAATTACCTAGACTTTATGAGTCGTACTATGTCAATGTAAATGACAGTCAAACATTTATATTTACGCGATAGAATTTCTTAAAGTTAATTGTGTATAGGTCACACCGTTGCACTGACCTAGGCTTTTAGTGTATCAGATAAAAACCACCAATTAAGGATCAACAGACTTTACTAGAAATATCATTAGTAATTCTCAACTGGTACCATATACAGAATAATCCCAAACACTATAATCAGTTTCAGTTACAATTATTAGAACACAACCATCAGTATTAATATTATTACCACTGCCAGTGTTTTGAGAGTTATTCCCTCCTCTTGGAAGAAAGGAGATGTGGTAAAGAGTGATACTTTAATAAACAAAGAAGATATTCAATAATCTGATAGTTTTTTCTTATTTCATTACTAATTTCTCAAGACTGCAAAACAGAAAATGATACAACATCTAGAACATTCCCAAAATTACATTAAGCAGTAACACTTACTTCAGAGTCAGAAACAACATCCACATCATTTCCCACTGAATCAATAAAGTCATATGCCATGCCAAAGCTACAAAGGAAAAAAAGGCCACAAGTTCACAAGGTCATGCTAAGAATCACGCAAAATATAGGTTAACAACAGAATACTGCATTTCATCACTTCTAGGACATATTTTCCACATTTTAACATCTCTGAAATCAGGATGCATAACACCATCATAGTTGGCTAGTTTTTCCTACTTAGTGGAACATAAAACAATGTTATATCTTAAAATCAATGGCATCATAGAGTTGATAAACATAGTAATCTTTAGAAGAAATTAGTAGGAAACACTTAGAATAAAAACACTTAACAATTGTTTTTATTTTTGTAATCACAAAACTCAACAAAATCTCCAAGAGAAAATTACTACAAGATTTTATCCTTTTTACATAGTGAGATAAGAAGAAGAGAAAGAGAAACATTTACCAGGATTTTCTGGAATTGTACATATGATATACATTGATATATTTCTCTTTTAAAAAATAGATACAAAAAAATGCACTTGATACCAATTCTGCCACAAGGGAAAAGGAAAAAATAAAAGTTAACTGAGCATCCAACTCATGCTAGGTAGCTGATATCACCATTTTCCAGTTAGTAAATAGCGGAGAGTCAGGATACTCACCTAGGACTGCTAACTTCGAAGCATAATCTCATGATTTACCATAGGCACTAGGCAAGTTATTCAACCTTTCTCAGCTTTTCTCATGTGCAAAATAGTTAACAGGGCCTATCTCAAATGGTGGTTGTGAGAATTAAACGAGATAAACATGAAATACTTAGCATAGTGTTTGCATACAGTTATTTAAATTACCTCATAACATTTAATTGTGTTGACATATCATTATTAAGCTACCATTCTAAAAAAAGATATTTCGGTTATTTCCAACTTTTTGCTAGTACAAATAATGCTATAAACAACATTTTGCAAATGTAACTTTTGCCTTCTGATTTGCATTAGGATAATTTTCAAAATACTAGCTCATAAGGTATTAATGTGTTTATGCCTCTTGCTACAAGTTACACGGAAATATTTTAGGTTGAATCACTGAGAGAAAACATAGAGGAACACACACATTAAATGGCATATAAGAATATGGATGTTAGTACGTTTTCCTCTATAAGGCCCCAGGCTACTCTCTCAACTTTAAATACTACCAGCAGAATTTCCAATGTCAAAGTCAAGGGCGTAGGCCACACAACATGCTGGGTTTTTACTTCGGGCTTTTTCAGACCAGACAATCCACCACCATTTAATGAAAAACTCCACAGGACAAATCAGGCAGTGTTAAGGGTTTTCCTTCCCGTGTGCCACCCTGATTCTTTATATTCATATATTCAAAAGATACGCAAATTTGCTAAAATAAAATGGCTGATTTAATTTTGGCAGTTAAAGTCATCTTTGTTAATAACATGACGTAGACTTGAAAAAAGCAAATGCAATTGTTACCTTCATATTGCAACATTATTATCAGAGGAAAAAAGAACTTTCAAAGTTAAATGTGATCTTTTTTGAAAGAGAAAGCTCCGCAAGTTAATGTGCATTACCAATTAAACTGAAAAGCAAGTATTAGGAGTTTTAAATCAGGATACAGGAGCCAAGTAAAAATGCCACAATTAATAGTCACCTTGAAAATGGCTTGCTTTTCTTACTGTTGCCAAGAATGGTAGTTCCCGCTGGCCCTAATTTGGCACTCTCCCGTAACCAGTTGGCAGGTGGGAGTTTCAAGTCTGTCTTCTCTTCGAGGCGTGCAAACGCTGTTCGAGGAGGGGCAGAAGAGTATTTCACCACAGCTCGGCTCTTCACTTCGTTGCCTCCGAGAAACAAAGCTGACCCCTAATTAATGTATTGAATGAAACATTAATGAACACGACTATTAGAATGAAAATCTCACCTTTACAAAAAGCAAACAAGAACCCACCACACCAGGCTTCACAAGGAACATATGCTACATGTTAACAATAGCACTTAATAAATTCGAGCATAAATTGTTACATTTGCTTAGCTGTTTCTCACATAACTCCAAAGAAAAAAGATGACTCAAGGAGCACCATGGTTATCATTATCAGTTAGGAAACAGGCCAATCATTCTGCCTTTTAAAATTTATTCAATTTATATGAATAAAGTGAAGAAGCAGAAACCAAGGAGAGTCAATAGTATCATGTTAACTAAATACAAAATTTAATAAAACCTCTGTTCAATGCCTGAGTATTTTAATTTCAATAACATGCATCATTTACAAATGAGCCTGGTAGGATATCTGGGACTTGTTTCCAAGCAAATGGTTAGTAATTGATTCATCGGCTCATTACACAAACACTCTGCACCTCTAACTTCATCGCAAGGCACTGGGGGATTCCTCAGAGCCTGCACTTGCACATCCCCAAGGCAAGTTCAGTGTCTAGGTTCAATACCCTAATCCCTCGCCAAGTCCCTTTTTGGCCTGACAACACTGTGCACCTTCCAAGAACTAGTCTAGTCCCATTCTCGGTGACTCCCTCCCTGGCACCCTGTCTCTTCCCTGCAGCTCTGCACAGCGGTGCCACATTCTGGAACCACATATTTACATGTAGCCTCCTCGAGAGCAGACGTCGTGTCTAACTCACCTGTCGGTTACCAGGAATGCTTTTGATACGAATGACTTGCAAGCAAATACCTGAATACCCGGCGACAAGCACACGGACTTCCACTCCCTGTTTTGGGGGTGTCGGGCAGGCGTGGAGAAGGCGCCAGAACCTGCCGGGAATCGTGACAGTCCTCCTCGGCGGAAAGGGCCCGCAGCTCCCGGAGCCCTGCCAGGTCCCGCCCCGCGGAGGGCTCACCTGTGCAGAAGCTTCCTCGGACTCTCCCTGGGACAGGAGGCTGAGCCCTCCCCGAGCAGCGGCCACGGCCGGCGGAGCCTCGGCTCCGGCCTCCTTGAGGTCCCCCATCTCTTCAGTCCAGGGCGGCAGAGACGACGCGGGATCCGAGCAGCCGCGACGGGACCCCAGGCCCAGCAGCGCTGCAGCACCGCCGAGCAAGCGCCAAACGCGCTCCGCAGACAGCACTTCCGGCCTCCGACAGGAAGAGGCTGCGGTGACGCGCTATGAAATCTCGCGAGCTCTGTCCCGGAGGCCCGGCCCCGCCTCCCGCTGCGGGGGCCAGCTTTGCGGCGGGGGCGGGAGCGGCAGTGCGCCGGCGTGCGTCAGGGTTTCTCCGGGAGACCACTTCTCGCGGTTTCTGAGTCCCAGGCTCCGCCCCCGCCGCTCCGCGGGTCTTTGTTGGCAAATAGTTCCCGGGACTGGGGACTCGCGCGTGGGCCTGGGGCGGGGAGTCCGAGCGGGAGGGCGCGGGGCTCCTCTCTGCGAGGGCGGGGACCGGCCGCGGTCGCACGGCTGCGCGGCGTGGTGGCGCTCCCCCTCGCCCCGCCTTCGCTGCCCCCCGGTTTTACGCGCGGGCACTCTGCGGCCCAGGTGCGGGGCAGCGCGGGGTCCCCGACTCGGCGTCCGCTCCCCGCTGCATCACAGTGCCTGCGGGCCCCCGTCCCGGGGCGCCGAGCTGCGCGGAGGAGGCTCCCCGCGTGTGGCTGGTGGGCTCCGAGCGGGCGGCACCCGCGCTGGGCGTCGGGCCCCGGCATCGGCCCCGCATGCCACGGGGTCCGGGGCTTCGCAGACGTTAGCGCGCCCGGGAAGCCCCGCGGGGAGGGGCCTCGTTAACGTGCAGGTTCCGATGCCCTAGGTCTGGATGGGCCCGGGGTTGCGCGCGTCTCAAGCTCCGGGGAGGCGATGCCCGCGCTCCGAGCAGCGAGGAGGTCGAGAAAGGGGCGGGGCCGCTCGAACCCTGCGGAGGTCTGCGCTCTCTCGCTGTCAGGCTCCGCACCCGGTGTGACATCACACAGTTAAACGCAGCCACATCCCTCACAAGACATATTTTGTGTGTGGTAGAAGTGTTTGTTTTGCGGTAAGATGTGCAGAGTTTTTTTAAAAATTAGTTTTGCCCTCGCAGTGGCTGGGCTGTCTCACTTTGTAATGTGCCTTTGGCTCTGATAACTCACTGCTGTGTCCATATTCGGGAATGCTGCGGTTAGCAGCAAGCTCGATTTACAGATTGTTTTCCAATTTAACAAAACATTTTTACGAATTAAATTTAGCAATGAATTGGATATAGTGTATTTTGTAGACATTTACTAAAACGTATTGATTTTGATTTTTATCACTTGTATTTTGCAATCGGTAATTCTTTTTTTGTTTTTTGCAAGTTATGCATTGTTACAGTAAAAAGTTGAACACAAATATATCTAACACTAGGAGGATGGTTTAGTCTCTTTTTGGCACATAATAAAGAAGCTCTGTGCAATCATTACCTCATTTTTCAAGAATATTCAAGAACATTTAAATCGTACATCGTATATTCTTAAATGATAACTTTTTAAAAAGCCAATGTGCAATATCCTAATTTTAAAAACGTGTCTATTTCCTTGTCTGTGTCCACGAAAACAGATCTCTGAGAGGTAAGATGAAGTGATTTAAAATTTATTCCTTAAAGTTTTCTTTATTTTCCTGTTTTTTCTTTCGGATGGCCTATTATTTTATAATAACATAATTTTATTTAGGTTTTATACATATATAATTTAGCTTCTGATAATCTTTACATTCGGTTGTTTTATTGTGTAATTGTATCTTTGTAAGAAGGGGTTTCCTGAGGTAGCAGGCATTCTTTTCTCAAGACTCAAATACTTTGTATGCCTCTTGAGAGAGGTAGGTGCCTGGAGGGAAGTAGCAGCCACACACAGGGCAAGCCCTAGAGCGCTGTAATTTAGTTGGTAAAAGAGGGTGATCTCTGAATGCTGGAGAAACTGGGCACATCTGGATTTCATAAAGTTTATATATTCCTCTTGCTCTAAGGGCTTATTAATTTTTTCTTTTTCCCCATTCAAACATTTTTACATGCTGCGGGTTTGTTTTTTTTTTTGAGTTATAATAGTATTGTTTCTAATGTGATTGAAATATATTATGGGAAAACATGGATCATTACTTCCAGAATTTAAAATTTTAAGACATATTTATGTTCATTTTTATATTGCACTGTGTCTGCCTGTCCCCTCCATCTCCGTCCCTACCCCCCAACCCCTGCTCAGGATGTACTCCGTCCTGCTTGGCCTGCTCTGCCCTGTCAGTACAGTTATCCTGGTTCTTGTAACTAGTCAGTGCTCTAACACGTTTACCTGCCTCCCCAGTGCCTGATGCTCTGGCTACTAAGAAATGTTTGTTGAATGAATGAGTGAGCAACATGCTCTTTGCTGCATAGCCCCACATTTGCTGGTGCTTTTCCTTTGCCTGGAATACCTTCCCTTCCGCACCTGGTTTATTCCCACCCCCTTGAGATTCATCTTCATTAAGTCCCTCCTGACACCTCCCCGCTCCTTCCCCTCAGGATCCCTTTCTTTTTTTCCCATCCTTATCACTTTGTCCTGCACTTGTCACATTATAGAAAAACTACCTGTTTGTCTCTGCTGCCCTCACCGACTATGAGCTCCTCAAAGACCTGCGTCCTGTCTGATCACCAGCACCAGGCGCACAGCACCAGCTGACAGAACTGGTTTAGCCCTTAGGCAATGGAGGGAACATGACTGGGGCTGACAGGCTTTTAAAATGCTCATCAAAATGTTTGAGACATAAAAACAATGTTGGCTCCAAACTACTTTTTAATCTACAGAATCAAAGCTAAAAATGTTTAATGAAGTAGCTCCAAAAGATTGCAGTGTCAATGTCATTAATTATTAAAGTTAATATTGACATGCCGTTTGTTCCATTCTGAAACAATTTGTAGGTTAGACTTACTCAGTTTGCAAAAATCCTCCCAGCATGCATGGTGATTTCAGAGAAATCCCAGGCATTCACAAATATAGTTATTTGTAGCATGCAGAATTTTCCAAAGCAAAACTGAAGATCCTTTCAAAAATATTTACAGTGAGACAATTATATGTAAGGCAGATGTGGTTGGGGGTGCTGCCTAGGGCACTCACAGTTCCTGTGCAGCCTGGCTGGTAGAGGACGCCAACCTCTAAAACGTCTAACCTCAGGGACTATTTAGGACATGTGCTCTTCAGTTTGCCATGGGCCCCTCCACGACCTAGTGTTTTACACCTAACCAACCTCATTCATTTACTTTTCTTGAAAGATTCTGAATTTCTGACTCCTGATCCTGGACTCTTGGAGCTGAAAGAGAGATTTGAGATTATCTGAGCCAATCCCTTCCCTTTTTAGATAAGAGCAATGCAGTCCAGAAAGGATAATAGGATGGACTTGTTGAACATCATACAAAGCTAGTTAGTAGCAAAGCCAGAACTGGTATCCAAGTTTCCTACTCAGCCTTCTAAAAAGTCAAATTGCAGACATAAGCCAGTGGAGGTTTAATTTGTTTTTCAGTCACCTGAGAAACTTCTTAAGAGAGCACAGCCTCCAGCCACCTCCAGATTCTAAGTCAGTATCTCTGGGGTTGTACTGAGGTGTCTACATTTTTTGTGAGATTGCTAGTTTCTTATGACCTTGGCCTATAGACCACACATTAGGACAGTGGTCTTCAAAGATAATCCCCTGGGTGCAGAAAGACGATAACTTATTTAACTTGCAGAGTAAGGGCAATATTAGCTTTTACTAATACTTAATCTGCAGATTGACATAGGTGCCCTTCCTTGGGCCACGGTCAGCTGGTCAAGTATGATTGGGTTATGCAGACAAAACAAAAGACCCCCAAATGTCAGTGGCTTACCACTAGGGTTGCCAGAGAAAATACAGGACACCAAGTTAAACTTGAATTTCAGATAAACGGTAAAAAAATTTTTAGGGTGAAAATGTTGCAAATATTTAACGTAACTATGTCCCACGTTACATTTGGGACCTACTCGTACTTGTCCATGTCATCTTCCTCCAGGACCCAGGCCGATGAAGCAGCCTCAGTCTGGAGCACTGCGAGTTGGAGTAGCAGAGGGACAGAAAGAGATTGGTGAACAGCAAACTAGCTCCTACAGCTCTGATCAGAAGTGACAGACGTCACTGCCACTCACCTTTTTTAGGCCAAATGAGTCGCATGACCACACTTAGCATCAATGTGGCAGGGAAGACTAATGCACCTCTGAGGGGGGACATTGGTTATCTGTGACCATTACGCAGTCTGCCCCAAGCACATAGTGGCTTGGATAGGCATTCAGATGCCATTCGCAAGGTTAAATTTGGTGGTGAAATGAAGCCTTTAGGAGGATCTTTTCAGAGTTTTTTAATGAGATGAGGAGTGTCTTTGTTTTTTGTTGCTGTGGGAGAATACCTGAGGACTGGGTAATTTGCAAAGAAAAGAGGCTTATGTAGCTCACAGTTCTATAGGTTGGGAAGTTCAAGGGCATGGCCCTGGCCTCCGGTGAGGGCTTTTTTGCTGCCGTATAATATGGTGGAGAAGATCAAAGGGGAAGTGGACATGTGTGAAGAGGCAAAACCCAAGGGGGGTTCTAGCTTATAATGCCTCACTCTGGTGGGAACATATCCACTCCTTAGAGAACTAATCCAGTCCTGCCAGAGTGAGACCAAGCCACCCATGCGGGCAGAGCCCCCACGACCCAAACACGTCATGTTGAGACCCACCTCCCAACAGCACCGCATCAGGATCAAATCTCAACATGAGTGTTGGCAGGGACAAGCAACCATATCCAAACCATAGCAAGGAGTGACCTTGAAAACCTCATGTACCACATGGAGATTACAGATGATCTGCGACAAGGCACTCAGAAGAGTTGTCAAGCTTAAAAATGAGTTACTATATTTTCTCTTACGAAGAGTGTTTCACATTTTCTCATCTTTTCTGTGATGACAAGTAGCTGTCATTAGGATGCTACTTAGGAGAAAGTTTTGCAAAAACAAACAGACTTAATCTGTTCCTTCAAGATAAAAGTGATGTTTTAACAATGAGTGAAGAAGCATTTGGTTTTCCAAAGGATCTTATCTTATGGAGGGAGCATTTTTGAAAATAGATGTTTGGAAATCTTTCCAACATTATGTGAGTTTTTTTGTTTCCAAAAATGATGTATATTGCTTATAAAAACTCACATTTGCGTACTTCACTAGAAACCGAAATTCCTAACCTCTTTTAGAAATCTTCCAAATGGAGAGTTTGAGTCTTAAATATATCGAGGAACTCTTAAGGACGGCGGTGGTGCGGATCTGGCTTACTCAGGGTGGCGTGCCAGGAGCGGAGAGCCAGCGGGGAGCGTCCAGGCAGCGAGCCTCATGTGCTCCTCAGCCACACTGTCAGGGTTTTCGAAAAATCTGTCCACACTTAACTGTTTTCTTTGATGCCACTAGTTGGCCTACTCAGAATAAATGCCCAGACTGATCTCTTTGTCAGCTGCCAACTGATTTGTTTACCCCAAAAATATGCCTGCAAGATTCACTATTCCCAGGCTGCCAGCAAGTTTTTCCCTCTCTCCTAACTGTTGTACATCCTGTTTTTAATTTTGTTCCATGACAACAGTCTATTGACCTTTCTTCCTCTTGCAGGAGTAAACAAATTGCATGTAAAACCACTGTCTCCGAGCTATTCCTTGACACCATTTAATTGGTTTGTTAAAAAAAAAAAAAAAAAAAAAGACTAATGGAATCCTAGCACTCTGGGAGGCGGAGGTGAGAGGATTGCTTGAGCTCAGGAGTTTGAGACCAGCCTGAGCAAGAGTGAGACCCCGTATTTTCTAAAAATAGAAAAATTAGCTGAGTGTCATGGTGTGTGCTTGTAGTCCCAGCTACTTGGGAGGCTGAGGCAGGAGGACCGCTTGAGCCCAGGAGTTGGAGGTTGCTGTGAGCTAGGCTGACGCCATGGCACTCCACTGGGCAACGGAGTGAGACTCCGTCTCAAAAAAAAAAAGAGTAATGGGCTTCAAAGAAGATGGAAATTTACCCAAATTTCAGTTAAAACCTTTGTTGTGGATACAGTTGAAATGAGCAGTTTGGTCTGGTAAGCCCCGAGACCATGCATTTCTTCCCAGTAGGCTTGTTTCCTTCTGGAGATATTTTAAGTGACGACAGCCATTAAAACCACGTTTTAACATAAACATACCTTGAAAGGAGTTTTTAAACTGTTATACCACGAAGTTTTCAACCAAGATTCTTTTTTTAAAAAGCCTATTCAATCACTATGCTCTCTTTTAAAGAATATTAGTGATAACAGAATTCATTTTCAGTTGATAAATGAAAATGTTTTAAATAATTTTTATAGTCAAAATTTTGTTTTACTTTTATGTTTTTATGTCAATGTATTAGTGCTGTTTTAGTGCTAGTATATCATTGGTAGATAGATAGATATATATTATATATCTAGATATATATTATATTGGGGTTGCATGTTCAGAAATTAAATTTTTGTTGTTTTTAGAGGTGGAAGCCTCTCACTCTGTTGCCCACGCTGGCCTCAGACTCCCAGTCTCAAGTGATCCTCCTACCTCAGCCTCCTGAATAGCTGGGAGTACAGGTGCATGCCACTTTGCCCAGCCAGAAATGTTTTTAATAATGGTGAATGATAAAAAAAAAAGTTTATGGGCCACTGCTTTTGTAAAGACTATTTTAGACACCAAAACCCAAATGTTAGCTACTCTTAAAGTCAAGAACAATTAGCAAGTTAATGACCTACGTTTTGCTGTACACTTTATTTTGACAAGAGTAGAAAAATGTTAAAGTGTAAGACAATGCAAAAGGTAGAGGCAAAAAGGGACAGCTTCCCCTTTCACCCTCTGAAGGTTTGCTGAAAATGAACTGACAAGGGCAGATCAATAGGGAGAAAAAGGCATACAAAATTTATTTCAACACACACAGCACGGGGGAATTGTAGGAGAGGGATTACACAGTAACCCAGAGAGGTCCAGATGCTTAGCCACCCTCTCTTCACAGGGAAGGGGAGATGGAGTGTGCAGGAATAAAGGACAGAAGTTCCTCTGAGCTCTGGGGGAGATGTCTTGGGAAGGGGATCGGGTGGAACTTCACCACCAACAAAGGTTGTCTTGTTATTCAGGTGGAGGCTCTCAGGTTTTCTCCTGGAGCTGCCCTCCACGGAACAGGTGAGAAGTGCGTCTGGGCACGGTGACAACTCCCAGTCTCTTCTCTTCTGTCCTGGTTATTTGATGAGATTTTTAGAGAGGAAGTCTTAGACGATCGTGTGTTTTTTGGATAGAAGCTTTCTTAGCTAGATAAGGAAATGACAGCAAGTGAGTCCCTCCAGGTGCTTCTGGAAGGAGGGTCAGAGAAACGGGGAGGCCAGGAAGGTCAGAAAGAGAGCCTGGGTTCAAGGATCATTTTTGAGGTCTTTCAATTTTCAGAGCACTCACCGTGCCAAGCACCACATTTCGGGGAGTTGCTTTCTGTCCTCCAACAAAACCTCAATATTCGATTTTTCAGTGTAACAGCAAGCCATTCTTGGTCATAGCTATCTGATACCTTATTTATTTGTTTGTTTGTTTGTTTTGAGACAGAGTCTCACTCTGTTGCCCTGCGTGGAGTGCCGTGGCGTCAGCCTAGCTCACAGCAACCTCAAACTCCTGGGCTCAAACAATCCTTCTGCCTCAGCCTCCCAAGTAGCTGGGACTACAGGCACGTGCCACCATACCCGGCTAATTTTTTTCCTATTTTTAGTATAGACGGAGTCTCCCTCGTGCTCAGGCTGGTCTCAAACTCCCGAGCTCAAACGATCCGCCCGCCTCAGCCTCCTAGGTTGCTAGGATTACAGGCGTGAGCCACTGCACCCGGACTTAATTTTTTTTTTGAGACAGTCTGGCTCTGTCCCCCCAGGTAGTGTGCA
>CAUYRT010068483.1:0-42546 GCA_963574885.1 Lepilemur ruficaudatus
AATTTCTTTCTTTCTATTTATAGTAGAGACGGGGTCTCACTCTTGCTCAGGCTGGTTTCGAACTCCTGACCTTGAGCGATCCGCCCGCCTCAGCCTCCCAGAGTGCTAGGATTACAGGCGTGAGCCACCGCACCCGGCTCAAATTATACTTTTTATCCCTCCACTCATTCCAGCAGGGTGTTCATTGAAGATAGTGCCTAATAGGTGTAGAGAACGAGAAGAAAGAATATGCCTTCTTGGTCCCACTTTCTAACACTTTCTCAAGAATTCTAGTGTGGGCAGGACATAGACCCATAAATGGACTTAACTACAGAATAGCCCTTCTGGGTGGCACCCAAGATGTAATATAGTCCAAAGTACATTACATCATTTTAATTTTTAATTCACAGTATAATATCTCACGGAAATTGTTCTTTAAAAAAAATTGAAGAGGATTATTTAATATTATTAAAAATGTATTCCTTAAATCATTGTATGTAAATGTCTAAATGACTTAAAACCATTGGGATGTGAAATTATGTAAGATCCATCCAGCAAACCTATGATGTCATTATTCCAGGTAACATGAATAATATTTTCACTGCATCTCTTTGTCTTATTTTTTAAAAGCTTACATATATATTTCTTGACCTTTCATCTTCTGGTAAAAATTTGAAATGCTGGATCATAGGGACAAGATGAACATGTGTGATCTTACTATTTTAGATGATCAATCATGTTGTGTAAACAGCCCCCTCATAATCCTTGGTCAAACACTTTTGCTTTTCTTAAATCACTTAAGAATAAGAGAACTAGTTTTATAAAAGAAACCGTTTGGTTTTGAGACTACATAGTTTTGCCTTCCCCAAGACAGACTAAATGACCCATAGTGACTGTTCTCAGTGAAATAATATGCACACTTTTGGTTTACTTTGTAGGTGCGTCCACCCTATCTCCAAGTCTTCTCGGCTTACTTCTGTCTGTCCTTGGCATCCTCGTCTACTTGGAATTCTGAATGTAATACGACAGCTGCTGTTCCCATCCCAGCTCAGAGGACACGCTTCATCCCTGGGATGACTACAATTCCTTCCAATTTCTGTGGCTCCACCCTAAGCCAAATAAATTATACTTTAACAAACTATCCAACTGATTTACAACACACATTATGACTGAGGCATTCAGGAACCCCTTCATCCAAAAGAATAAACTTTTAAACGGTTATAAATGATTTTTAACTCGTTCCAATATGCCTTATGAACCACTTAACCTGATTCTGTGACAGTTGCATGATTTAATCCAATGGGACAAGTTACAGTGCTCAATTCAATACTATAGGCCGTAGAGTGAAAGTAAAATCACCATACACAGGTGCTTTAAATTTAATAACAAGTTGTGAAATATAATAGAGGTTGAAATGTTGGTCGTATGTGGTAAATGTAAGAGTAATACAGTCTCTTGTACTATCCTCGCGGTTTTGGGTCCTGCATATTTTTGAGTGGCCCCTATCATTCGTGACATTATGAGTTATTCTTGGGGAAATAAAGTAGAGTATAACTGAAACAGTTTGACGTAAGTCCCATTTCCAAATTATTTTTTCTGAATGAGTTGAAAGATTTTGAATTTTGAAAACCAAATTCTGGAACTTACTATCAGTATTCTTATTTTCAAAGTAAGTAATTTTCTAAATATTTGATTTGCAGCATCAGTAATACTTTTCAGTTAGGTTTTAATAATAAAGTGAACATGCCATATAAAGATTTTTTTACTTTTATATTCTACTCTGAAGTTATTTTATGCTTTTCTTATCATCAAAACTCAAAAATCACAACTCATCTAGAGTATCATGATATTACTGTATTTGTTCATATGTGGAATGATGAATTTTGAAAAACAGAGTGCTTCCTTTTTAATTGAGATGTGACAGGCTTCACACAGGTAGGAATAAATGACAGTTAAATGAATAGTAGAATTGCCTAATAATATTCTAGTATCCTCGTTTTTGTGCGTCATTCCTAAGTATAACCTTTCTTTTTTTGGAGATGTGGGATCAAGAAATCACCTGTAGGTCAGAAAAGCTACAGAATTTCTTTTTTTGTTGTTGTTTTCAAATTTTGTTTTAAGCTCATTTCCCACTTTAACGCAATACTGAAAACTGGCTAAAAATACCAAATCGATATATT
This sequence comes from Lepilemur ruficaudatus, assembly GCA_963574885.1. Taxonomy (NCBI): domain Eukaryota; kingdom Metazoa; phylum Chordata; class Mammalia; order Primates; family Lepilemuridae; genus Lepilemur; species Lepilemur ruficaudatus. The sequence continues at coordinate 2,160 of CAUYRT010068483.1, forward strand.
GCTAATGGTACTTTGAATAGTATGCAAAACTGGAAGGCCAGGAGTAGACAGATAATGTGTCTTTCCAGTGTTGGTGCTTTGGGTTTTTATAGGTTATGAAAAGGAAGATGCACATTTCTTCATTCTCCATGGTGTGCACGGAAATGTATTTGAGTGTGGATGTAAAAGAAATCAAGTAATAAAGAATTAGCTGGCTCATGAAATAGTGCAATGTCAGATGATTCAAGAGGTATAATCCTATTTTATTAGCACAACCTTGCTAGCTAATTAGAGATAGAGTTTATCTTTTTAGAAAGGATACCTTATAGGTTCATAAAAAGAATATTTACAGGAAGCAAAATAGAACTATTACTACTTTACCCCCTTTCTTTAATTTGTATAATTTTTGTACTATATATCTATGTGTAAATGTTTAGAGCCTTCATTATGAAAATATCAATAAATATTTCATTAGTTAACATTTAACTCTTTGTTATAAAATGAAACTTTTTAAAATAAGTGAAATGGATGATTTCCCAGTGGAAGTATGTCAACAGTCTTCAGATCGTTGCCAGATTTCATAAAATATTTAATTATTTGAAAAAGAAACAAAACGTCTTCATACTTTAGGGGAAACCAATATTCTGTAAGCCTTCTGTAAAAATGTTTGTGTTTCATTGTTACACTTTGGGGTTTTCCTTTTGCAATGTGACCCATGTTGGGCATTTTTATATAATCAACAACTAAATCTTTTGCCAAATGCATGCTTGCCTTTTATTTTCTAATATATGGTAATAGCAAGCAAAACTGGTTAGATTTTGCATGAAATGGTTCTGAAAGGTAAGAAGAAAGCAAGCTTTGGAGGTTGTTTAGTTTTAAATTTCTGACAGAGATAAAGTAGATTAAAATCTGTCATACACTGATAACTCCAGCTTTTCATTTTCTCATACAGTTGTACAAATTTAACTGGGACCATCGGTTTTAAATTGTTGTCAAGCTAACTAATGTATCATCTGCTTTAAGACACAAGATTCTTAATTAAACTTTATATAGATATAGATACATCTGTTGTTTCTTTGTATTTCAGGAAAGGTGATAGTAGTTTTATTTGATACTGGTAAATATTGAATTGATTTTTTTAGTTTTTTTATCATTTTTTCAATGGAGTAGTATAGGACTGTGCTTTGTCCTTTTTATGAATGAAAACAAATTATAAAGAAATAAATGTCTTACTGTTACCCAAGAAATAACAACTGTCCTTTCAATTTACCTAAAGTTTAAATTTATTTTTAGAAGGTTTTCATTATTAAGTTGAATAGCATGGAATAAATATTACCGGTTAAGCAACAGTTCAATGCTTGAAGGGTTCTACAAAAGTATACACATGGAAACACGCATACGCGGACACACACACACACACACACACACACACACACACATAGGCATTATTACATTGAAATAAGATCAGCTGGTAGATAACTTCCACACATGGAGATGTCAATGACTATCACTCATTCTAAAGGTAAACACTAAAGTAAGCTGCTAGATGCTGAGAAAATGAGAGACTGTTTAACCCTGAATAAGCTGAGAGTCCAATAGAGAAATTTGCATGAAAGCATGAATCTACAGGCAGGAATTTGCTACAGGTAAAGCCTTTGAGTCCTGAGACGGGCTGGGCCCAGCATTCTGAATCCCAGGGCTTCTTGTGTCCTGCCTGCCTTTTTCTCCTGTGTTCTGACTGTGATTTCGCGTGGCCTTCCTGTTTCATGAAGCTCACTTCACCCTGGATCCTGGTTTTTCTTTGTGGATCCTGCCTTCATTTCTCAACCTCAAGTATTAGATTACTTCCATTCTAATGCTTTGCATTTGGTATTTGACCTTCGACGGACCCCAGCTCAGATTCTCCTGGCCTTGGGAGATCACAGCTTCTTTCTTTGAGAGCATGTGCTGCGTGATTCTCAAACCTGGTGGCCCATGGGAATCACCTGGAGAATTTGAAAAAATAAATGGATTCCCCAGGCTCTCAGTCCTGATTTACCAAATCAGAATCTGGGGAGTGAGCTATAATTTTGGGGGGTTGTTCAGAAGCATCTGATAGGGAATCAGTTTTGAGAATCACATTTTTACAATTACTACAAACTAGATTAAGTGATAGTTTCAACTGAACAATATATTTCAACATTATGTATATATAATTTAAATATCTCTTAAGAAAAACAAATCCATTATCGTGGCTTGCCTAAAATGATGGTTTGCTTATGACTATTCATATCTTCTGTTCTATATCGTAATATCAAAATGTTATACACATTTTGTCTGACAAAAATATCCCCTAACTTGTTTGTATGTAAAAATCCAAGCAGCAGAACTAAAACACACCTCAGAAGATTTCTTCTCTAAAGGAATATGGACTTTCCTTACTTTTTCTTTTTTCTTTCTTTTTTTTTCTTCATGATACATGAAAAATTAATCAAATTTTAATACTTAATTTCCTGATAGTATAATCTTCTGGTGGTTGCTAATAAAAAAAAGATTGATGAATGATGTCTACCCCTAAATGTCAAGATTTGTTTTTGTCAGAATAGAAGCATAGTGGTTTTGAATGAGTTGACTTATAAACTAGTTTATAGGAGGCCAGCATTAGGTTTCAACATTGTTCATCATATTTTAAAAACAGGTTTCACTTTTGAGTTACTAGATGTAAATCTGATACTTGGGGTAATAAATATAGGTCCCTCCAATGCCATTAACGAATTTGGCTCTAGAATTCAGTCAGGCTCATCCTAAGACAAAAACCAAGTGAAGGACCTTGGTGTTTATCTCTCTGTCCCCTCATTCAGGCTCATTTTGTTTCCGTGGATGCTGCCTTGAAAGCAAAGCCCAACACTCTCATCTTTTCTTGTATTAGTCTCCTAGGGCTGCAGTAAAAATTACCACAAACTGAGGGGCTTACAACAACAGAAGTCTATTCCCTTACAGTTCGGGAAGCTAGAAGTCTGAAACCAAGGTGTCAGTCTGCCTTCTGGAACCCCTGAGGGAGAATCTGCTCCACGCCCCTCTCCTGGTTTCTCTTCTCAGGGTTGCAGGCAGTGCGTGGCATTGCTTGGTTTTGCAGCTCCAACACTCCAGTCTCTGCCTCCTGTCACATGGCGTCTCCCCTGTGTGTCTTTGTGTTCAAATTTTCTCTTCTTATAAACTAAGGACAGGAGTCATTGAATTAGGCAGCACCCCAATCCAGTATGACCTCATCTTGATTTTATTATACCTACAAAGGCCCTACTTCTAAGCAAGGTCATATTCATGGGTTCTAGGTGGACATACATTTTGTTTCAATCTATAATAGTTCTCTTTTTAAAACCTCTGTATGAGCCACTCACTCTAACGCAGATGTGATTGAAATGCTGCTCTAAGCATCTTTTCAAAAAGCATTTATGTCTACAATGTGCAACAATATGCATTAATCTCAAATGCATTACGTTAAGTGAAAAGAAGCTAGATTCAAAAGGCCATGTGATTTCATTTATGTGACATTCTGAAAAACGCAGAACTCTAGGGACAGAGAACAGATCAGTGATTGCCAGGGGTTGATCGGGAGGTGGAGGGCCTGACTGCACAGGAGCAGCATGAGAAAACTCTTGGAGGCAATAGAACTGGTGGTGGTGACTCAAATCTATGCATTTGTGACAATTTATAAGCTTGGGCACCAAAAATTTTTGCAGTATGTGCATTTAGAAAGAACTCTGTAAAAATGCAATTTGAAAAATCATGGGCATTGGACAGACCTGTGATAATATTCACCTGTGATGTGTTATTGCCTGTGACATCTTGGGTAAGATATGCAACATTTTGAGGCTAAGTTTCCTCTTCTGTAAAATGGGGGTAACCCTCCTCAATGATTCAGAATTTTTTCAGTTACAAGTGACAGACCACTCAAATAAGTCTAAGGGGAAAAAAAGAGTTTGTTGGCTCAAATACTGAAATCTCTAAGATGCAATAGATGTAAGGGTGTAAGTAATGTTCTCAGGGACCTGCCTCTCCATCCATGGATTCTGCCTCTCTGGCAGGCTGTCTCCTTGTGGGAGGAATCAGGGCTGCTGACAGTTCGAAACCTACACTCCCCTGCTCAGTGGCCCAAAAGCAATAGAGCCTCTCTCTTAGACTTAGTACATATACCAAATCTCATTGAAGACTTGGATTGTCTCCAGGAGTTTAGTGTATTTTATTTAGCCATCCTGGGTCTTCTGTTCACCCTTCTGGGTAGTCAGAAGGTGGCAAAGACACTGTAATAGAAACTCCCACCAGGACCACATGGAGTGAAGAAGGGATAGCAGGTGTCTGCCGTTACTGCAATCTTCCTTTTACTATACTTTAAATGCACACCATCCCAGTGATGAGGGTGAGGGGAAACCATTGTCAAGCAGTCCCATCTGCACTGTTTCCATTATTTCTAAGAAAGAATGACATGAATATCAAGAAATAGTACAAATTTCCAAGGTTCTTTGAAACTTCATCGGAAAAGCTTATCTGCATACATCATCATTCCAGTTAATCACAGGGAAGGGATGTGTCATACTTAAGTGCTGAAAACACACATACCGTTTTAAGTGAACTATATTAGTTGTTTATTGCCAAAACACAACCACAAAACCTCGGTGACCTATAAATATAAACAATTGCTCCCACATTTGGGCAGCTGTGGATCAGATATGTGGCTTTGCTAACCTGAACTGGGTTCCCTCCCGTGTTTGGGAGTTGGCAGACAGCTGTTCAAGGCTACCTTTAGATGGGGCCTTTAGGATAACTTGGCTCTAGTTCACTTTTTTCCCAACCTCCAGCAGGCTAGTCTTGGCACATTCTCATGGCAATGACAGAGGTTCAAGAATACAAGTAGAAACACGTATGTACTCTTTCAAGCCTTTGCTTGCCTCATGTCTGCTGACATCCTATGGACCAAATCGAGTCGGATTATAAACCCAGAGCCAAGAGGCAGGGCAGGATCCTCCACATCTGTGGGTGGGCACTTTGAAGTTAAAGCAACGGGTGTGGAGACAGAAAGGTTTGAAGAACTGGGGCCAAATGATACAATCTACTACAGATACCAAATTCCACTGGAGCTAAGAGGCCATCAATTTTACCATTAAAAAAGAAAAAGTACTCCTAATTAAACTATGAATATAATACAATGTTTACTTGTCATGTAGAATTTTTATTTTTATTGAAACATATTTCTTTCTTTAGACATAGATTTTTTGATTTGTTATTCTTATGCACAGGCAAAAAGGAAACTATACAAAAAAAAATTGTGTAAGATAGTCCTAAAATTCTCTACCTTCAGAATAAGACTCTTCTAAATCATTTTTAAACTCTGAATAGTTGATATTTGTATTTTGCCACAAAATATCATCCTTTCGTGATGTTGGTACATACATCAGTTCTTAAGAGGACGCTCCAATATTTCTTTCAAGCTACTAATGCCCATTCTGCAAGTGTTTTCTCGATCTCATCAGGCATTAACAGAAAGTTATTGTGGCTATTAAAAAAATATGTCCATAAATTTGTCCCCTCAAGAAGTGGAACCGACTTCCAGTACCACTGAGGGTGTGCTAAATTTATTGACTCCCTTCTAGAGAACAGAATGAAGTAGAAGTGGTAGTGGAGGACTTTGGAAACTAGATCTTAAAAAGCCAGTGTGGTCTCCATTGCTGTCATTCTCTCTCTTTCTTGGATCAAGGAGAAGCCAGCTGCCGTGTTCTGAGGGCGTTTGGTCAGCCCTGTGGAGATGCCCACATTGCCCACTGGATCCGAGGCATCCAGTCCTGGGAGTGAGCCATCTTGCAAGCATATCCTCCAGCCTCAGTCAAGCCTTCAGATGACGACAGCCCTGGCTGGAAGCCTAACTGAAATCTCATGAAGACCTAGAGCCAGAATCACCCAACCAGACCGCTCCTGAATCATAACCTCCAGAACTGCAAAATAATAAATATCTATCATTTTAAGCCATTACATTTTGGAGTATTTTATTAGACAGTAATAGACAACTGTATAATTAACATACAATAAAGACTCCTAAATGTCTTGTTGACAAAAATTTTAAGCAAATGAAGTTTTCCAATCTGGCCAATAGAAATAACAAATGCATTGCTACATGTCCAGCTGTGTTCATGAATTTCTGTATACTATAACTTCTTGGTTTCAATGTTAAATCATAAGATGCTTAAAAAGCAATTAAACTCCACATGTGTTATCTTCAAAATACTTCCAACTCAGTTGAAGTAACAACAATATAAACACCTATGACTAAAGTCACTTACGTGCAGGCAATGACTAGTATGTCATAGTTTATCCTCGATGAGAGAAATTGAAAGACACCATTGATTGTAAGATACATCCTATTTTCAGAGATGATAACATGTAAAAATTGTGTGTACTAGAAATACAGTATTTAACAGTTCTATGGACACTTATAGCTCCTGTGACAACATTTAAGGTAAAGAAGGTGAGCATTATATTTAGGTGAGGATTTTGAAGGGTATTTGTTTGCATTACTGAGGATGCAAGTGCTGGCTGAGCAGAGACGGACATGGCTGTCCAGGGAAATGGTTTCTACCTTTACTGCTACCATAAAGGCAACAGCTCAGAGAGTTCTTCCTGACTCAACTCTTTCCCTGTTTCTTTCCCTCTTCACAGAGAAGTACAAGGATGTAATGTAATAAGGAATCGGTGTGTATATATATAGCAAATGGATTGTTGAATGAAAACTAAAGTTTTTAGATTTTCAGTGTTTTAGCACTTTTTTTATACTAGAACATTTTTTCATTACTTGATTGATAATGTGCTTACTCCACATATTCTAACATTATGAGATCTCTTGAATATGAGAGAACGATCTTCTTTTGACAATGTTGTGTTAACACGTGTGAATGTGTAAAAACTTTGAGGTAGAGAATAGGTTCAATGAAGGACAACCACTAAAGGGGAAGAAATTTTTGGCATAGCCAGGACCTCCGTCTCTGAGTATTGTTTCTGTTACACTTTATTTCTAAGGGTTTGCACCCCAGGAGGACAAAAATCAGTTTGACATAATCAATAATACTCTGTAATTTGTGACACACACACACACTATGCACAATGTCACGCATGTTTATTATTTATTTATTTATTGATGTTTTATTATGTGTTTCCCCATTTTACTCCAATTCCACATCCCACCATGCCTTTGCTATCTTGTATCCCATGGTTGTCTTTTCAGTTCATCTTTTTCGTCTTATTTATATGCTATTCTATGAACAATAAATAGAACCATTGTATTTGTTTATTTACATAATTATTTGATGCATATTTTGTTATTTCCTAGCTCTTTCAATTGACATTATTTTTTTCTAATCTATCCACATTGCTCTATGCAGGTCTACTTTATTTTTCTAGCTAATTTTACTACATTTTATTCCTTCCTTCCCACTCTATTTTGAAATCTTCCCACTAGAGAAAATTTTACAGCAAACATTTATTTACATACTTCTTTATGTACCTCTGTGAAATTTTTCTGGGGTATATATTCAGTAATAGAATTACTGGATTATAGTACAAGTGTATAACATTATTTTATCACGCATATTCACTCATTCAACAAGGGACTTCTCTTGGTGCAAAGGGTATATAGCAATGAACAAAATAAAGTCATACCAATTTGAAAAAGGTGACTCAATTTTCACTTCTTCCAACACTTGAGGATTTCCATTTCCTCATCCAAACTTAATATTATATAGGTACAAAGTTTAGCCAATTTGGTTGTGTGATGTTGAGCATCTCTTTGTACGATTATTAACTATTTATGTCTTCCTCTTCTGTGAATTGCCTATTCATATCAAAACAGTTTTCCCATAGAAACCTTAAAGACGTACATATCTTGTGAGCAAACCATTTCACTTGTGGGTATATAGGATAGGAAAATGTGTGCCTATGTGCACCAAGTGTCAGAATGTATGCTACCATTGTTCATAATAGCTCAAATTTAAAATCAACTCAAATGCCCATCAATAATAGTTTACATAAATACACTATGGCACTGAATGAATCAGTGTTTGGAGAAAGAGAGCCAATAAGACAGGTAGAAAGATGTTAGATAGGTAGATAGACATTTTGAGGGGCTGACTCACATGATTACAGAGACTGAGAATTCCCACTCTATGCTATCTGCATGCTGGAGGCCCAGGAAAGTCCAGTCCAAGTACAAAAGCCTGAGAATCAGGAGTCCTGGTGTTAGAGGGCAGAAAGAAATGGATGTCCCAGTTCAAACACAGAGAGTGAATTTAACCCTTCCTCCATCTTTTTGTTCCATTGGAGCCTTGGACAGATTGGATGATGCCAACCTATACCAGGGCGGGCAGATCTTCTTTACAGTCTACTGATTCAAATGCTAATCTCTTCCAGAAACACTCTCACAGGTACACCCAGAAATAATGTTTTACCAGATATCTGACATCCCTTAGTCCAGTCAAACTGACACATAAAATTAACCATTGTGGGCATTTTTATACAATGGAATATTATAAAGTAATTAATGTGAACATCCTACTGCTACATTCAACAGGAATGAATCTCACACACATATGTTGAATGAAGAAGCCAAACACAAAAGAACACATGCTGTAAGATTGCTTTTTAAAAAGTTCAAGGACAGCAACTCCCCTGGTTTGAGCATTTTACATTGTATGCATGTATTGAAACATCACCAAAATATGTACAACTCTTATGTATCAACAGAAAAATGCTCAAGGAAGAGAAAAACTATTTCATTAGAAGTCAGAATATTGATTATCTTTGGGAAGATGGGTGAGGATAGTAACCATAGGGAGTATGAGGAGACTTCTGTGGTGATGGTTTTTCCTGAGCTGGGTGATGATAGCACTGTGTGAAAATTCATTAGGTTGTACACTTATGACTTGTGTACTCTTCTATATCCATGCTATGGTTCAATAAGAAATTAAAAATTCTGTAAACCTACTTGTGTATGAGTCTGCATTTATAATTTTGTCTCAAAGTGAAATTGTTAGGATAGAAAGTGTGACTTTCTGTAACACACCTCTCCCACAAAGGGCTTATAAAATGTATTATCCTTGGTCAACAATAAATGCAGTTGACTAAAGAGCAAATTATAATCCAGTATGGTAAGTCCTATGACAGGGAAAAGTTAAGATGCTATGGAAGAAGAGTAGGCTTAGCAATAGCAATCTAGGACTCAAGGAAAGTTTCTAAGGGGGAATGATATTTAAGGGGCTAGCTAGAAAGGGAACAGTGAGGAGAAGAATATGCTTGGCAGAAAAAGGCACTGAGAAAGGACCAAATAGAGAAGCCCAGTGAAGTCCCAAAGTTGAAAGAAGGACAATATGGCTGCAGTATGGGCACCGAGGCTGGAGTGACAGATAGAAGTGGACGGTGAGGGCCCGGTAAGTCCTGCTAAGGAAATTTTTCTTTATCTTACGTGAAATAGGCCACATTAGAAGGCTAACAAACAGTGAAATAATAAAGTTCATGTTTTAGGCCTAATTCAGACTGCAGTGTAGACAGTGGCTTGGAAATGAACACCACTGAAGTGAGGGAAACCAGTCAGGGAGTGGACGGTCACAATCCTGGTGGGAAAAGATGGTAGCCTGAAATCCTCTTACGGTGAAGGGAAACATAGTGGACAGAATTTAGAGATATTTAATGACCATATAAAAGAATTTATGAACTGATTAGATATGGTGGGCAGAAGAAAGGAAAAAAAGTTGGGTGTTAACTACTGGTTGCAGATTTGACTATTTTTCTTAGAAATTAACTAGTGCTCTAAACTGACTTCAGAATGATGAGTGTTTTTAAATATTTGCACTCAATTTTCAAAATTATAGTATTTAAATTGTGCTTATACTGTTCACAGCCTTGACTTGAAAAAAAAATAGAATATCTGGAGAATGGTGTAATGCATGTTAGTGTGTTGAAGTAAAGTAAAAATCTGAAATATCTTCATGAGTCTAAAAGGACTTGCTTAGGTAAGCAGAAATAAATCAGATTGTTCAAAAGTTCCTCTATTTTTTCGTGGTTTATAAATGATGAGATTTCAGTTTCCTTTTGAGAACATGGTCACATAGATATTTTAAACAGGGATAAATTAACATTCCTCTCCTCACTTAATCTGCTATGCTCAGAAACATTGACTGACTGCTTACATATTTGCCATTTCCAAAGGCAATTACTGGGGAGACAACTGCTGGTATTTGGTGATTTTGCAAAAGGTCCATCTGTCTGATGGCTTTTAGATTTCTTTATAATTATCTCTTTTGGATTTAAACAGTGTCCCTTAAACTTGAGGAAAGGAAGCCAAAACCAAACAAATCAACCAATCGCAAGCTATCCATGTTGACTAAAATTATTATTATTAAAATGATATTTAAGCATACACAGTGTAAAATCAGTTGTAAACTTCCTGCTCTTGTAACTCACAACAGAGCAAATTTTTAAATGAAACAAAGCTACAAGGCTAGTAACATTCAACATAAGGATTGACTTAATATTACCATTGACGTTGTTTTGCTGAAATTAATTTGCTGCTCACAGCCTTGTACTGGATAACTGAATTCTCCCACCATATTTCTTTCTCCTAATTACTATCAAACCTTTTGGCAGGCAGTGCTGACATTTGGGTACCAGTTAATGCAAGCTCATCATTTACCATTAAGTTCGCATCTGTTTCTTTCTTGCTATCCAGAGGCGATAAAACAGTACTACTTGGCACCAATGGAATCATCAACACAAACTCCAGGACTAAACTTATACGAAATATTTAGTTACCCAGTGATCATCCAGAAAATCTGGAATAGGATCACATTATTTTTTAGGATATCATCCCACGATAACCATTAAATGATTAAAAGTTTTGAATTCTCCTTAAGAACTCTCAGAATTTGTGGGAAGCAGGTTCTTAGACCAGAACCAGCTTGAGGAATAGTTGATTAAAGATTGATAGGCAAGAATTCAAATGCAAATATTATTTGTAAAGAATAGCACAGGTAATCTTTTCATACCCTAACTCAAATATTAAATAATTTGGGAAGGAAAGAGCCTTGAAGAAAATGAAAGACAATCCTCTTTGGCTTGAGTTAAGGGACTAGGAAATGGTCAATATTTAAAGAATTTGTAATGATGGTATGAAGCTTCCAGAAGGTGCTAGAAGGCACCAGGTTACAGAGTCCAAAGTGATCATCATCCAGGATAAAGAAAGTGATTAAAGAGGGTCTGGGAGAAGGTAAAGCATAATTTGAATACTTAAAAAAATGTGCTTGTGACTTTAGTAAATATTGTAGATGCAGTGACATTATGCTATTCAAGTCAGCTATGCTCCTGAGAATTAAATTACTCAGGAAAGTAAAGAAGCAGATTTCAAAAAATGACAACATCAGTCCCCAAAGGGATGGCTTACACTGCTAAGGCAAACAAGCTATCAGAAAGATTTACTGATTGGCACTTTTGACATATGAGATACTATTGATTTTGTATATTCATGACTTTCTCTCATTTGAATAGAACCGTCTGTTTTAAAAAGATAATCTTATTATGGACTGGCAGATTGCTCACTTCAGAAATGGCTCATCTGGCATGAAATGGCATATTCTAAGCAAATCAAGTTTTGGGAAGATTTTACTTGAAAAGTCTTGGGAAACACAGCAGCTCTTTGAAAAAACTAATTTACTAAGAGTCTTAAAAACCATAGAGCTGAATCCCAGATCTAGAGATTTGGAGCTAGCTACATGATCCTTGTGGATTTCAGTTTTGTTCACTATAATAGGGAATTTGCATAAATAACCATTGGCTCAACCTCTCTGTATCTTCAAATCATCAAGCAGGAAGAGAAAGTTCTTCCAATTTTTATCTTGAAGTTTTGTAACATTAGTATTAAACAAAAAGAAATAAGTTATGTCTCCCTTTAATAATCCACTTGGATCTCACATATATCATGTAAAGAGTATTTCCATCTCACCATATATATATGTGCTTTGTTCTAAGGGTCTATGAGCTAATCTCTACTGACAAGCAACCTACTCTGTGCTTTAGTTTCAGGAAGGAAGAAAACTACACTGTATTTTTATAATATTGTTTTCATTATCTCAGTCTGTGAAACAAAAATCATTCCAGCCTTTCTAACTACCACCCCCTGGGGAAAAAAAAAAATCTCCAAAAACTTTACAGTGAATTTATTTTTCTGTTTATTAAGCGTAATCAAGCACTCTTTAGCCAGAGAAATGGTGCCTCCAAGCTGCCATGGAACTATATAAAATTGTGATTCATTAATGATCAAATAAAAATGTGACCTATCTATGTTCCTGAAATATTTTCTTAATAAAAATCTGTTTTTTGTTTGGTTTAGTTTTACTTTTTTCCTTTCTCCCCCTACTCCTTTTTTTTTTCTCTTTTACTTCTGATTAATATAACACTGTTTTTCCCAGTGATGAATCTTCAAGGCAAGCATTCTGCTTTCTGGCACTCAAGAAAGCTCAGTTTGGGTGGCCATTCTAGAGAGGCACACCATGCCATGTGGGTGGGCAAGCCCAAAAATCAAAGAGCTGCCTCAGACTTCTGTCCCCAGTCTAACCACAAGAAGTCCTTTGATCTCCAGCTCATCCCATCTTCCTTCCCCTCTGCGACTCTCTGTTCCTTCAGGTTGGGTTCCTGAGCCGCTGCCCCTTCTCTGCTCATTCTCTAGAATTTTAATGATATTCCTGAGATTGCCTTCATTTGCCTCTGTCTTCTGACAACAGCTGTCAAGAACCTAGGGTTCAAAAAACTGTCCATGGGATTCCTAAAATTTCAAATAAGTTACTTAAATAGGCAGCCACTTAAAAAAAAAACCACACCACAGAATATCTGGCAATTGCTATGTAGAAAAGAAATGTTAAAAGATGAGCATTTGGACTTCTCTGGTTTTGAAGAAGTAGACCCATAATGTCAGGAGAGGCTGGGGAGGTGAATAATGGAAAGCATCTGCTTCTCATGAGCTGAGGGCACCTGGTAACACATGTAAATGTTATGATACAGACCTTTTTGAGACCATTAAGATATATTTTCTCATTAATTATTTAAAGGGTCTCCCAGATTTGGTTTGGTTTGGTTTGGATTTTGGTTGCTATCTCTGTAAAGTTAGCTCAAAAGGTTTATAACAGACGTGAGGCTAAAATATAGACTTATTTGAACTTTTATGATAAATTTCTGTTTATCTTCTCTTATGACTGGTGACATCCAAGAATCAAACAATTGTAGACCACATATAATAAAATAGCTCATTAAATAATTTCCAGTGTAAAATCTCTTAGGTGGCAAAATTGATAATTGTTTTAAAAAATTATTATTAAAGCAATTTGTCATCCTTTTGATAATTGTATTTGTTTCTTATGGCCACTGTAACACATTACCACAAGTTTAGTGCCTTAAAGTAACAGAAAGTTATTCCCTCACAGTTCTGGAGGCCAGAAGTCCCAAATCAGTATCACTGAACTAAAATCAAAGTGTTTTCAGTATCATAATCCCTCTAAAGGCTATGGGGGAGAACCCATCCCTTGCCACTTCTAGTTTTTGATGGCTGCTGGCATTTCTTGGCTTATGGCCACATCATTCTAGTATCTACCCCAATAGTCACACTGACTTTTTCTCTTTTATGTGTAGTTCAGTCTCCTTCTGCCTCTTTCTTATAAGGATACATGTCATTGTATTTAAGAACAACCTTGATAATTCCAGATAATATCCCTATCTCAAGATCCTTAATCATGCATGCAAAGTCTTTGCAATGTAAATTAACATTTACGAACTCCAGGGATTAGGATCTGATATCTTTGGGGGCCATTATTGAGCCTACAATAAAAACCATCTGTTTCTCCTAATAAAGCTTCTTTTCATGGAGTGATTATCTCAATAAATAAACTCCCATAAACAATTTGATTCTTTCACAGTTAATGAGTTTATGTTAAAATCCTGATTAATAAAATTTAAAACATTATACTATTATGCATTACCTGGTAAAATTTTCAAATGATTTCGAAACAATATTTTTGAAAGATTTGGCTACACAAAATGGCTTATTAACATCTCTTATTTCACACTTAAATCAGTATATTTACCACATGAATTTCCCTACATAATCAGCATCAAGGACTGTCAAGTGAAAAATACATCAACTTTCCTATTCTTATTTCTTTCCTAGTTCTCCGGGACATAGGTGAAATAAAGTATAAACTTTACGATTTATTTCATATCTATAACTAAATAATTCTATTTATTATATAAATTATTAAGTATGTATGTGGATTTTAAATCTGAGAATTTTGTAGATACTGTCAATCAGAAAATTCATTCATTTCACCTGCACCACTGATGGTTTATCTCTTTCCTGTACTGTCATGCTAGATTTTGGGGGAGCTTGCTACTGTACTAAAGCTTCAATTTTTTTAAAGATACTACTGCATTAGCTGACTTTAAACCCCTCCTAGACTCATATTAGAAATGTCATTATTGAGATGAGTAATTCACATGTTCCCCAGGAACGATGCTCACAAGTGTGCAGTCTGAAGTAGCCACTAACACTGTCTCAAATTTGCTCCAACTGGGCTTTCCCTCCATCACCTAGTTACTAGGACTGTCTTATCTTCATTTCTTCCATGTCTCCCTAACACTCTCCACAGGGAAACATACCATACAAACTCTTAAAAATTTCCCAAACTAAATTCCTTAGCTATAAGTCTTCATTTCTGTCTCTTTCCTCTTCAATCACTTTCTGTCCAACCTGTATGCCACTCACTCTCTAATGTATTAAAATAGCTACCTGGTCATTTTCTTTTTATACCTATTTGGGCAATTTTTTTCCCCTAAAACAATTTACAGAGTCCAATTCTAAAGCATATGTTCAGTCAGCTATTATTTACTGTCCAGCATCCCTTTGCACATCCCTTTTCCACCCATATGTGGGTTTACCCACATATGCATATGTTTGTCTATTTGAACATGTATATGATGTATGTGGGTATGTATGTATGTGTACATGTATGCATATATTTTCTAGTTCTTTCCACCAAAAGGGCAAAGTTACCCTGATAGCAATGATTACAGTGAGCATATCTAGGTATGAGATCTTAGTCTCTGATATTATTCACCCTTAAAAGGGACCAGGACTCTTCTGATTAATGACTAATTCCAGGGCATAACAGAGTATTATGTACAAGATGAGCCTGAAACATTTGTTATGTCAGAACATAAGATGATATCCAAAACATGATGTAGAGTATTTCACAAGGAAATAGGAACTGGCTCTGGGACAATTTAAACAAGATAATTAAGGACAATAATGAATTACAAATAATGGAAAAATAAAAATGCATGAGTCCATAATAATATGAGAGAGAAACAGAGAGAGAGAAATGAGAAATGGGAAAAGAGATGGAGTCCCTTGCTCACAATAAATGCCAGGTGCCGACTAGCAAATTGCCATATTTTATTTCTTTATTTGTTAATATGGTGAGTTACACTGATGTTCAAATGTCAAACCAGTCTTGTATTCCCTGGATAATCCATTTTTATACATTACACATTTGATCGGCTAATATTTTGTTGGCAATTTTTGCATCAATACTTTACGTTCACAAAAGACATTTATCTGTAGTTTTCTGTTCTTTTAATATCTTTGTGTGGTTTTAGTGTCATGGCAATCCTGGCCTGATAAAATTAGTTGGAAAGTGTTCCTCCTATTTTCTAAAAGGACCTGTGTAGGATTAAATCTTTTTTTCCTTTGTTCACTATAGTCTTAGCAATGAGCAAAAGAAGTTCAAAAATGTTTGCAATTGATTTGAGACCTTTCTTCTTTTTCATATAGGGATTTAAAATGATAAATTTCTCTCTAACCAATATTCTATGCACTATATTTGCACTATGTTTGCTTTTCACTGATACATGTTACATATTTCCAACTTGTCTTGTGATTTCTTTTTCTGAACCATGAGTTATTTAAAAATATGTTGTTCAATTTTCAAATATTTTAAGAGTTTTCAAACATATTTTAATTGATTTTAATTTAATACTTTTGTGGTGGTCTCTGTATGACTTTAGTCCTCTTAAATTTGTTGAGACTTGCTTCATGTTCTAGCGTAGGATCCATCTTGGTGATTGTCCCATGTGCACTTGAAATAAATGTGCATCCTGCTGTTTTGGAACGTTGTATTCCATCAGTGTCATAGGTCAAGCTGGTAGATACTATTTTGAGCTCTCTTATTGGATGGGTACACAAATAGTATTGTTATGCATATTCTTGATGACTTGATCCTTTTAGTTTCATAAAATATCTCTCAATGTCTCTAGTAATGCTTCTAGTCTTAAAGTTTATTTTTTTCATACTAATATAGCCATTCTGGTTTTCTTATAATTAGCATTTGCATGGTATACCCTCTGGTGTCCTTTTTTTGTTTGTTTGTTTAGTATTTTTGTCTTTAAATTTAAAGTGCATTTCCTATATACAGTATATAGTTTTTATAGCTCTTCCCAGTTTTTGTTATTAGCCCCTATCACCACTGTTTTTATCCCTATGCTTTTGCTTACTGAAACCTTCATGTGAATCAAAGAATTGAAGAATGTTCTTGCAATTTTAAAAAAATGAGTTATAGGATTGTGCAATCTTCGGCTCTTTTGAATTTTTCGACACAGGTGGAAAGAACCTATTAACAAGGAAATATGCTCTTTCTTTTGCGTTTTCAGGTGTGGTCACTCAGTTTAAAGTTTGTCTCTTTCTTGTATATATTTCCTGAAAAATCCAAGAAGTAGCCAACGCTTTTCTTCCTTCTGATGTTTTTCTGTTTGATAATTTAAACTTTGGCAGGCACATTATGTAAGATGCATGGCGCTGTAGGAGGCAGTTTGATGAGCTGCTTTGCTAAAGCCTAGCAAGTTCTTCAGTTTTCTAATTTAGATTTTCCAATTTAGATTCCCAAGATAAGATTAGCTTCAGCCACAGATAATATTGGCTTAAACAACACTGAAATAGATTTCCTTTCCTGTAAAACTCTGGAGGCCCAAAGAGAAGGGCTGCTTTGGCAGTTTTTGTTTCACAAAGTCTTCCAAAACGTAGGCTCCTTTCAGTTAACAATCTGTTTTTCTAAGGTGCGGCCCTTGTCTTTAAGGTCTAGGAGGATTCCAGGCAGCGGAACGGAAGAAGGGGCAAACAAAAAGAGGTAAAGGGCATGTTCTGGTTGTTTTAAATGGAGCTGCCTGAAATCTATCAGATGATGGAATCTCATCTATGTTGTAAGAAAGCTGGTAAATAAATGTAATCTTTTTTCTTTAGAGGGCCTTGTACCCTAAAGATGAAGGCTGAAACAAGAGAGTCCCTGACAGATCTAGCAACAGTGGAACATGTATCTATAAGGAAACAGCCGGCTAGAATTGAGTGCAGACTCCCTCTCTGAAGGAGGCCTGCACACTGCAGAGAGCAGAGGCTGCCATCACTGCCTGTTCTTACCCTACTAGCCAGCTTCCTGCCCTCTGAAGCATTTGTTGGTACCATTCCTGTTTTACACACTTCCCCCAGGGCAATGGCCATCCAGCTATCTTATACTTCATAACTAAGAAAGGTCACTACAGAAAGTTCTGGAGATACTATAAGCAACTTTAAAACTTTAATGCTGAAGCTGGTTATAATTTAGTTGAACATGCCATATAATGTTTAATCTCTCTTTTACTAAAAGATATTGAGATAGCTTCCAATTTTTATTACATACAATCTTGTATGTACTTTTATGTATTATATATATTCTTTATATATATTATATAAGCATTTGGCTCTTCAGATCTTTGGGTTCCACATTCATAGATTCGACCAACTGCAGATTAAAAATATTTAAAAGAAATAAAAATAGCAATATGAAAATAATACAAATTTTAAAATACAACTATTATAGTAATAGCTGTAATAGTTGTAAAACAACTATTTACATAACATTTATATTGTATTAGGTATTATAAGTAATCTAGAGATGATTTAAAGTATACAGGAGGTTATTGTGTAGGTTATACGTAAATATTACTATGCCCTTTTATACAAAGTACTTGAACATCCACAAATTTTGGAATTCACAGAGGGTCCTGGAACCAATCCCCCCTATAACAGGGGACAGCTATACTATTATACACAGATACACCCCGGCACTGTATCTACCTCATATAGATGCAGATATGAGTGTGCCATGAACTCCAATTAGATAATCCACATATATCATTTAGGAGAGAGTCTGAAACACATAATAAGTTCTAAATAAAGAAAAATCTGAAAGAACAGATCTCAGAGATTATAGAAACTATGACATTGCTAGATATATATTTTAACTTTTATGAAATTGGTATGTCTTATAGTTGATGATATCTCACAATCATAGTTGGACAGAAGGCATTTTAAAGTAGATGACCTTGGCCTGGTGCGGTGGCTCACGGCTGTAATCCTAGCACTCTGGGAAGCCGAGGTGGGTCTCGGTCTCGAGGTCCGGAGTTCGAGACCAGCCTACGCAAGAGTGAGACCCCATCTCTACTAAAAATTGAAAGAAATTAGTTGGACAACCAAAAATATATAGAAAAGTACCCAGCTATGGTGGCACAGGTCTATAGTCCCAGCTACTCGGGAGGCTCAGGCAGGAGGATCACTTGAGCCCAGGAGTTTGAGGTTGCTGTGAGCTATGCTGACACCACAGCACTCTAGCCAGGGCAACAGAGTGAGACTCTGTCTCAAAAAAATAAATAAAATAAAATAAAAATAAATTAGATGACCTTGTCTGAGCACTTGAGAACTTGGTCATGATGTCAATATTGTCCTCACTACAGTTCAGTAATGAGCGTGGTCCACATAAGTACCATACATATTAGTGTTTACATTCAAAACATTTTGATTACCTAATGAGTTGATATTTATTGAAAAAGGTATTGTGTATATAAAAAGACATAATGGGGCAGTTTTGCATACATTTTATATTTGTGAAATAAATATTCATTGTTGAGGAAATAACCGCAAGCACTAAAATTTGCTGAATGGGTGTCAGTGGCCTGGAAGGATATATGTGAGACTAAAACGTGCTCCATCAACTACTTTCTTTACAGCAGAGAACTAAGAACACTGAGAACTCTGAGTCAAACAGTGATTTACAAGGGAACTCTGAGTCAAAAATGATTCACAAAATGAAGAAGACTTAGGCATACCTTAGCCAATTTATTCCACTTATATTTTTCTTTCTGTGAGCAAGAGTGATATATGACAAAAATGTATTTCTAAGTATGTCTAAAAGACAAAGTAAGGCAAAGTAAGAAAATTTCTAGCTGGTAAAAAATTATCTGTGTCATTTGAACATTGTTCTAAATGATATGTACAGTAATGGTATTAATATATGTTATCACGGTAATGGTGATAAAATAGCCTGATGAAATCTAGAAATGAATAGTTTCTTTAGTACTCCAGCATATTTAGATCCTGATGTAATTCCAGTCGAGATTTAAAGTGTAAGAAGGGGGACATAAATAGTCATGTTTAAATCACATGTCAACCCCTTGTCCTTGAGGAGGGTGGATACCTTGATTGGCAGTTTGAACACGATTTAATTCAATGAAGATGGGATAGATTCCCAAAGAAATATGAGAATCTTATATTACAAAAAAGAAAGGGACATGGAC
This sequence comes from Lepilemur ruficaudatus, assembly GCA_963574885.1. Classification (NCBI taxonomy): domain Eukaryota; kingdom Metazoa; phylum Chordata; class Mammalia; order Primates; family Lepilemuridae; genus Lepilemur; species Lepilemur ruficaudatus. The sequence goes on from CAUYRT010068483.1 coordinate 21,855, forward strand.
ATTGAGCAATCAATGGGTAAAAACAAATGTGATATATCAATTTTAATGATAGAACACTGCCAAGATGTATTGTTAAAAAAAAAACTGAAGCAATTTAAATTAATCAACAGATAGGCTATAAATCTCCCAAATCTTCAACATAATGAAATATTCTGATTATTAATTGCCTGCCATATGTGGTTACAGATATATCTTCAGTCTATCATTTTGCTTTTAACTATGTTTACACAGCGATTTTTCACACAGATAATTATTTTGATCTTGCCAAGCATATGGATCCCTCAACCCATAAAGGAAAGGTGGTTAAGCTCAGCAGAATATGTTCCCTTGAAAGCGGCCAATATAACTGAGTTCGGTGCAGCTAGAGAATGGGTACAGATCCTCCAATATGCTGAGGAGATAACTAACGAGGCTGTCCAAATTAGTAAGTGTCAGGGATTTTTTCCCCAGGTGTCAACAGAGGAGCAGGTCTCTCCTAGGTCACTGGGTGTTCGTCTCCTTCCTCCCTCATGCCTTGTTGTAAATAACAGTATACAGAAGACAGCTTCATAGGGTCACTCTTAATTCTTGGGGATCCCAAAATTTCAGGACAGTGTGGAAGCCTACCATGCCTCTACTATTATGTTAAATAGTCCATGTGTACCCACAAACACCCTTGTTCAACACTGACTTTATTCCATTACTTCCCTGTCTTTGAAAAGAGGGGATGACACGCATGTGGAATTTTAGCCTTTCAGACATCTAGGTTTTCTTTCTGTCTGGGCTAAACTTCTACCACAGCAGTAAAGTGGTAAGTATGAAAAGGCAGTATTTACCCCAAGTAGTTTCTAGTAAATATTCAAAAGTGCTAACAGAGATGGAAAATGTGTATATATAACTTTGCAATTTAGAAAATAAGACCGATAATCACTCAACCAAATATTTTGACTCAGTGATTATTTTTTATACAACCTGATTTTATTTTTTGTACTTTACAATCAGTTTGTTTGTTTTAGTCTGTAAACATTAAGGCAGATAAGAGAATTCTTAACTTCGGAAATATAACTTAGCAGGCCATATTTTCATTCATACAACACAAAAATTAAATCACGCATTTACCCCTCATGTTTCATGATGGGGATGTGTTTGTAAACACATATTTTAAAACTTAAAAATGTTGTGAAAGCAAATACCTGAACTGATGCAAAAGAATCACTTTAAACCAAAATGTGTAAAGCAGAACTACTTGCAACATCAATCTCACCGCAAGTGCATGGAATGTTTACAGAAAGCAATTCTGCATTCACACAATAACCCATTTTAAGTGCTGGAGATTATGATTTGTGTGTGGTACTGGAAACTACAAATACTATTATTTTTGAAAAGCAATTAATATAAATCAGTGGTATTAAATGGGTGTCAACAGAGTTATTCATTAACATAAATGCTTTTCCCCAGTTATGGGAAGAAGTGTTGATTATTCATGGGCAGAGGAAATTAAATGAAATAAACTCAAATATCTAGGGCCTTGCCATTTTGCTTACTAAGCAAGAGATATTTTAAGCTAATCCTTGAGGTTGGTTGGCTGACTGCCATTATTAGCTCAGATCCTGGGTTCCTAATGGAGAAAGTTAGTCCTAAGAAAAGTCATCTCTCACGGTACCTTAAATGTAGTTGATGCAGGTAGCACGTAAATTCCCAGAAATAGAAAAAATAAGCTAATCATCTGATAATGAATTTTCTTTGTAAAATGTTTCATTAAAAATCTAAAATAATGGAATAGTTTGCATTTAATTTTAACTATAATTTATGTGATTCTTTGTTGTTAGACTAAATCTATACATAAACCCTATGACCAATGCTTGTTGATTCAAAGACTAAGATTTGAAGATCATTCAACATCCTTGTTATCCCTGAGGCCAGAACTCTGTCTACCATGAAATCATCATGGGAAATCAACTTTAATTCCTAGTCACAAGTTATTTTTTATGTTCTATTCCAAATTTAAACTAGTGAAATCACAAGACAATATATAGTATATCTTGCTTTTTCAGAAATGCCAATTTTCAAAATGTGACCTAGAGGAATCAAAGAGAGATAACACGTTTTAGAGAAACATTTAAGAAAACTATTTCCATGAAACAAATCAGTTCTAGACCAGCACTATACTCTAAAAATTCTGAGATGATGGAAATATTCTATATCTACACTATCCAAAGTGGCAATCACTAGCCAGTGAGGATTTGAAATATAGCCAGTTTGGGAGAAACTGAATTTTAAGTTGACTTTCATTTTGATTAATTTAAATTTAAATAGCCTCATGTGACTAGTGGCTACTATGTTGGAAATCAAAGCTGTAGCTATGGACTACCTATTCAAACAGCTAAAGGGTCACTAATCATTTGGTAATCATAGGAAAGAGGAACTAGTAAAACTAATTGAGGCAACTCAGCTCCTCTAGGTCTCAATGAATAAAGTCACTGGATTAAGTCATCCCAAAATGGTGTCAAATATTCTGCTAATGAATAATCCAGTGTCATTAGTTAATGTGATAAACAACTGGTCTACAAAAGCAATTATATTAACTTTTCACTTTCTCAAACAAAATCGTATGTTATCACTTCACACAGCATGTTTACTTACAAGGTTACCGCCACTGACGTGGTCAGTACCGACATGCCTAGTCATGAGTTTGGCTTGGAGATGGGTTTCCCAGAGATACTATCAGATGTTAGATTATTATTTTGCAATCTTCATTAACATAAAAGAAATAGAGAACACTTTTATTACCTATAGTTTATTACCCTTAAAGATGGAAACTCATGTATATTTATTTGATTATAAAAATTTCATGTTTAAAAAAAATCTAAGCTATTCAACATAAAAAATAAAGTTAAAAAAAAAAACTATTCTGTTACCTAGAAATAATCATTGTTAAATTTAAGTGGCCTTAATTCCAGACATCTCTATTCATGCATAAATATAGAAATATAGATATCTAGAATGAGAGACCAAAATAATATTATTAAAATATAATGGTACTTGTTACTTTCATTTTCAAAATTATGACATACCATTTCATTTTAATTCAAAATTTAAAAAATCAACAATGTTGCATTGAAATTAATGAATTGTCAAATTTTGGGTAATTTTTTCTTCATCAAAAGTGTACCATGACCTAAAATATCCATTCAAACTAAACTTTAAATGGTTATGAAAAACAAAGCAGTTAAATCATATTTTCTTTTCACTACATTATTCCATTGTAGGCAGTAGTTGACCTTCTAATATGAAGATGAAGAAATGAACATTCAAACACTTCCTTCTACCCTACTGGGGGTGGGGTCTGGAGTTTTGTCTTCTTTTTAATTTGTTTTCTATTGCGGTGTAAAACATTACCACAAACCTAGTGGTTTAATACAATACACATCCATTAACTCACAATAGACCAGAAGACAGGCACAGCCTGCCCGGTCCTCTGCCCAGCAAATCATAATGCTGAAATCAAGGTGTCAGTCAGGTTGAGTTCTCATCTAGAGGCTCTGGGAAAATGTCAACGTCCAAGCAATTCTAATTTTCCGCAGAACTTTCATCTATGAGTTTGTAGGACTTAAGTCCCTGCTACTTACTGAATGCCAGCCAGGGGCTGCTTTCCTTCATTTACTTCCATCTTCAAGCCAGACACATTCTTCTCATGCTACAAGACTGAAAACTCTAGGTGTGTCTCTTCTTCTTCTTAGAAGGACATCAGTCCTATAGAATCAGGGACCCACTCTTATGACCTTAAAGGCCCCATCTCCAAATACAGTCACATTGGTGGTTAGGGCTTCAACATATGAATTTTCAGGGACACAATTCAGTCCACAACTGTAGAAATCCTTTAAATTATTCATGAGTTTAGTTATAGATGATGCAAATAGTTCCCCCATTACATTGCCTATTTTTTCACTCTTTCAAATGCTGTATTTTGATAAAAAGTGCACCAGTTTAAAAAATATATAATTAACGCTTTTATGTTTTATTTTAGAAAACATTTCCTACCAATAGTCACGAAGATGTTCTCCTCTGTTGTCTTTATTTAGGTGCTTTATCATTTTTTTCTTTCATATTTATGTCTAAAATCCACCTAGAAATATTTTTTTCAATAAGGCATTTTCCCCCATATAGCTATCCAAATGATTCAATAGTCTCTATTGGTTAGATCATTCTTTCTCTCATTTTTCTGAAGTGCTAACTTCAAGAATAAATCAAGTGCCCGTATCTGTGTGAGTCTCTTCTGGGTTATCTATTCCATTGCATTGGTTTATTTGTCTATACTTTAGGCAACCCCACACTCTCTTAATTAGCTACCTTTGTAACAAGTCTTCTTAATATCCATTAAAGCAAGCTCTCCTACACATTCTTCTTTAAGATTGTCTGTTATTCTTGGTCATTTGCATTTCCATATAAATTTTAGAATAAGATTGTCAATTTCCACCTTGAACCCTAATAATCTATTTCTGTCTTATTTGTTCTGTTTGAGTTTGATTTAGTTTCTTTGTTGGGGGAAGGGTTTTAAATCTATAGTCTCTGCCACCAGAGTTTATCTGTCTAACGAACAAACACAATCCCATCCTTTCAGCTTTGACTCCTAAAATCACCTTCAAGATAAAATCGAAAATACTTAAGGCTGTTATACAAGATGGTACGTTGGCTTGTTCTTGCCTTCATTTCCAACCACAACATTGGCCATGCCTCATCCCTCTTCTGAAATTTTCAAACACTTATTATGTGCCAAGAATAAAGTTACAAGTTGAAATCATTGTTGTTCTTTATTTATTATCCTGTATGTTACTTTTTTTCCATAAGTCCTTCTTGAGTCCCTTCAGCAAGGCTAAGGACTCAGCCATAGATAACTATACTTCTATATTAGCCTATAGCATTAAATGTATCTAGGTATTATTCCCTTCTCCCTTCGAAGAGGATAGAGATACAATTTAGTCCTCCTGGATAACAAACACTTAAGACAAATGCCTCTAGTTTAGAAAAAAAAAATATATATATATATATAGAGAGAGAGAGAGGGAGAGAGTTGATGTTTTATTCTTGTATCATCAGTTTGCACTATTTTTCTGTAAGTCCTTTCTATGGATTTCTTTTGATTATTATAAAGGACACAAGAGACACATATTTTAAAGCAGCACTGAAAATAGATTGAGGCTCTGCCATGGGGCCCTGGCAATCTTGTACATCTCCACGTAGGTCCAAGCTTAACCATAGTCTGACCCAGGTCTTAGTAGAGAGTCCTGTGACTTTCCTTTGGTGTAAGGGGAGATAAATCTTGGAAGGAATCACTGCAGGGCAGTTTCTCGCTCTAATCTTGTGGAAGACTTCCATGGAGATGATTCTCACCCATCTCCCTAGTTTCAGTTGAGCAAAGGCCTTTCTACCTCAACTCACCCTTTAGAGTACAGCTGCAGGCATCTGTGTAAGTTTACAAAATTGCATGGCTGTGGTTTAGAGGTTGCTTCTCAGTGACAGAGTGACCCTTCACCAATGTCTCCCCTCATCTGACTCTTCTGGTTTGGTGTCATCATGTGGGACCAGGGATGTGGGGAGCTGACACCATCATGCTGATCTTGCTTTGCTTTTGCGTAAGTAGTAGGTTGTCTGAATCTATGTGGGGTTGCTGGCTCCTTCCTGGCCAAATCTACGGAAGGGGAACAAGCCAACCTAACAATTGTAATAGTCATACTTGTGGTCGTTTTAGCCACTGTGCTTCTGCTTTGGGAATGCTTGGTCACTTGATAGATTCTTCTTAAAATGTCAGCCAATTAGCAAATTTTGCTCCACATTTTGCCAACTGCCAACAAAAATACTTATAAATATGCTTTTAAAGATTAGAAACTCGTGGTAACATTAAAAAGAAAAATCTACCATCTACCTGCTGAAATAGAACTAATAAAATAAAATAGCAGGCCGGGCGTGATGGCTCACGCCTGTAATCCTAGCACCCTGGGAGGCCGAGACAGGAGGATCCCTCAAGGTCAGGAGTTCTAACTCAGCCTGAGCAAGAGCGAGACCCCATCGTCTCTACTAAAAATAGAAAGAAATTAATTGGCCAACTAAAAATATAGAAAAAAATTAGCCGGGCATGGTGGCGCATGCCTTCAGTCTCAGCTACTCGGGAGGCTGAGGCAGTAGGAATGCTTGAGCCCAGGAGTTTGAGGTTGCTGTGAGCTAGGCTGACGCCACGGCACTCTAGCCCGGGCAACAGAGTGAGATTCTGTCACAAAAAAAAAAAAAAAAAAAAAATCAAAATTAAATAAAATAGCAATAAAAATAATTGTGGCCTATGTGTAATAGGGTCACTTGTAGGGAAAATTATGCCTCATAGCTTCTTCGCTGAATGATTTTTGCTTCAGAGACATGAGATCTGGGCCAAGTTCTTTCCTACCTCTGGACATTTAGCAGGCTGTGTTCCCTCGGCCGCTGCCCACTCCTGCTCTCACTCGACAACCACATACACACTCATCACATGCTTAACCCCTTCTCATTCTTCAGTTCTCAACTTGAGTGTCATTCATCCGGAGAATCATTCTCAATTTCCTAATGCCTTCTCTTTCTCTGTACTTTCCTTTTGTCATATTTACCACAGTTTTCTATTTAAAAGTAAAAGAAAGAGAAGATTGTGATTATTCATTTATTCGTGTTTATCTTTCCTACTAGAAGGTGAGGTCTGTGAATACGGAGATCATAGTTTTTGTTTTGTTTTTTATTATCACAGTATTTCCAGCACCCAGCTCAGTTCTGGCAGATGGCAGAGCTTAATAAATACTTGTTAAACAAAGAAATAAATTATGAAGTGAAAAACTAGAAAAGTGGATCACCTACCTTCGATTTCTTGGGTGCTGATTCGTGAGCACTGTATTTCTTAAAATTTTCTTTTCCTGATGTATCTATTCAGGGATTTAAAACTCCAGATATATTTGACAAAAAAATTCTGGTGAGTGAGTAGGGGGTGAGTTGAGGGTTTCATGGAGGAAAGTGATGTTATTGAGGGAGAAAAATAGGAAGAAAGGATATTGATAATGTCACCTGGCAACCTTGGAAATCGAATCAACACGACAAAATTATATAGATGGAGCAGACACTAGAAAAATGTGGAAATATTTTAAATGGGGAGGGGAGGAGTAGTTTTTAAAAATATCTTTTCTTTAGTTTCATGTCAAACTACAGCCTTAGGAATTACAAGATGTTCCACGTCTGTCCCTCAGATCTGAATTAGACAAAAGCTTGCTGGATATTGGTTTTGGGGTTTGAAGCTATAGACATCAAGAAGCAATATATCTGAGTAGCCACGACTACCACCCAAGTGGTAGAGTCCACATCCACCAAGTGAACAGAGCAAATCATGAACTTTAGTTGTTTCCCAATATCATGTTCCGTAATAATCTCTATGAAGACAAAAATGAGCTAAAACACACACACACATACACACACACACACTTTGTAAACATTATTACATGAAGCGTGTTAGCTGGATGTAAACCACATAACTCAAATCCTACTACCAAAGCAATATCGAAAATTTACTTGGATTTCAATCTGGTAAATAACTGGCCTATTATTTTGCTTTCCCATAAATCCATTTGTTTTCTTTTGACCTTATTTTTGTCATTCCAAGATATTGTCAAGATGTGTAAATACGAACCTCAGCAAGGCTCCTTTCCTTAGGGTAGCCCCACAGCTGCAGCGAGTGCTCCGGTAAGCAACTGAATGGGGACAACACAAAGGGCTCAGCATTACAAACTGTACCCCATTCCAGATATAGATCAATGACATTTTCCCTTTTAAAAAAATAGCAAGCCAAATGTAATTCTATTCAAAAAACAGCCAGCTGAAGATCATGTGGAATGCTGAAGAACTAATAAACAAAAATGTAAATGAAACTGGGCATTTTGCCTGGAAAACAATCTGTGTGCAAACAACACATACCCATGCCAAATTTCAGACCCCTTGAGAGGCTATTCAACTGTGTCTCTCACTAAGCAGAGAGCCAGAGAGGAAATAGGTGGATTTTCTACCAACATACAGTGGGAAGGCTGTAAAGAGTAAAGATTGTAAGTCTATTCCAGGAAAGGTTTAAAAAAAAAATGATGAAGATTAACTCAAGCTTCATCTCTAATCTGACAGGTCGACATGTCAACATGGGAGTAGATACCATCACCCAGCAGCAATTCCCGGGATTTATTGCTTGTTCCAGATTACATGACTGGGCAAATCGCTTTCTTCTGGTCCCATCTGTAAAACAAAGTTAACCATTTCACAAAGTCGTAAATATAAATGTTACATTAGTCCTTTCCAATTTTATTACACCACTTAACACTTGATTACATTTTATCACATATGTTTTATATTCCAAGATGACCCAGTTAGATTGCAGTTGGGCACAGGGAATGTTGCTTCTCCCATATCATAGTAGATGCCTCAAAATACAACCTGATTGGTGTATTAACTGATTGGGAGTAAATCTGGAAAGTGATTCAGAAGTCTCAAAATACAAGAAAGCCACTCTTATTTAACATCCAAATTCACAGACTTGCCGACTAACTCCTTTGACAAAAGTCCATTGGATTTAGGACTATATCTCAAAAATTACAGTGAATACCAATGGAGGTAAAGAAACTTTTCTTGGAATCAAATTTGTAGGCTTATGTCACCACTGTAAAGAATACTTGTTTGGAATGACAAATTGAGTTTTTGGAAGTTCCACAATAGGAGGTGCAATGAGTTTTCTCTGAGAGTTCAGATATAATTTAAATGAGTAAGTGATTTATAGAGGGTGCTATAAAATCAGAAATGTGGCTTTCTAAAATAGAACCATCTATCTGTTTTGGTGTGAACTATGTGGTATGTGCATTGTAAGCATAATTTATATTTAGTATTTAGATTTTATAAGGAATGAGAAAAAGTCATACCACACCTAGAAAGGGTGTGAACATAGAATGCAATACTCGTGGAAAGGTCTGTGTCTTGACAATATTTTTGATCAAAAAAAGTTGTTACCATAGTTACAATCCTACTACCCTTATCTTGTATGGTGTGATAGGTCACTGTATTTTTTTTTTTTTTTTGAGACAGAGTCTCACTCTGTTGCCCGGGCTGAGTGCCGTGGCATCAGCCTAGCTCACAGCAACCTCAAACTCCTGGGCTAAAGCGATCCTTCTGCCTCAGCCTGCCGAGTAGCTGGGACTACAGGCATGCGCCACCATGCCTGGCTAATTTTTTTTTACATATATATTTTTTTTTTTAGTTGGCCAATTAATTTCTTTCTATTTATAGTAGAGACGAGGTCTTGCTCTTGCTCAGGCTGGTCTCGAACTCCTGATGTTGAGCGATCTGCCCGCCTTGGCCTCCCAGAGTGCAAGGATTACAGGCGTGAGCCACCACACCCAGCCTTACACCATCATAATTTTGCACTTAAACTACTACCATAGATAGTCTCTCAACTGCTGTCTTGTGACCAACCCCTTCCAGGCTATTCTCTATGCAGCAGGCAAAAGTAATCCTATAAAACATAAGTCAAATCCTGTTACTTTCTGCTCAAAACTTCACTGTGGTCCCCTCAACATCTGATAAATCTAAGGGCCTGACTGACCACAGCCTTCGGTTGCTCCACAGTCCTTCCAATCTCATCTCTTCATTCTCTCCTGGTTCACCACACTCTAGCTATAATGCCTGATTGCTATGCCATAAACACGCCAAGCAGATACCAGATTTTTGATCTTTATATTTACTGTTCCCTTTACCTAGAATTCTCTTACCCTAGTTGTTATCATATGTTAAATTATAAGGAAGCCTTTGATGACTACCTTTAATGAAATAGAATTCATCCCAACAACAGTATTTCTGTAGCCCTGGAACACTCCTATTCCCTCATATTGCTACATGCTTCATGACATTGCCACTGGCCATTTTTTGTTGTTTGCTTGTTTGTCTGTTTCTTATTTAGAATGTCAGTTCACTGCTGTATCTCAGTGCCTAGAACAATGCCTGGCACTGAATGGGTGCTTAATAATTATTTATGAATGCCAAAGAATACAGATGTGGTTCCTGCCCTCACAGAATTTACTTTGTGGTGAGGGCTAAAGACAAATACAATCAACCAGACAAACAAACAAAATAGTATGCAAATATTGAGAAGTAATTTTGATAAGTACTTTGAAAACAATGCCCAAAGCAATGAGATAGAAATTAACAGAAAAACTTAATTTAAATTAGTTGGTTGAGGAGTCTTTTCTGAGGAGGTGACATTTCATGACGTAAAGAAATTAGGCATTCCTAAGTTAAAGAGAGAGCACTCTATTTCCTATAAGCGCTAGAAAGTGTAATAGTTACAGACATTCAGTCAACAACCTCACAGCACATGTGCACACACCTTTCAGTAAAACTGTGTACAAAAATAGAAGATCTGGGCACTGTGCCTCACACTTATAACCTCAGTATTTTGGGAGATCAAGGCAGGAGGATCTCTTGAGCCTAGGGTTTGCTGCTGCAGAGGGCTATGATGGTGCCACTACACTCCAGCCTGGACAACAGTGCAAGACCTTATCTCTCTAAAAAAAATTGAAGAGGAGTAAAGAACATGCTTTTGACTCAGCCGGTGGATAGTAGAAAGAAAGAAAATTCTGTCTGGACATCAGAGACAGAAAGGAGAAATTCCGACTTGAGATGCATAACAATTATGAATCTTGTCTGATCTCTATGTTTTGCATCTCTTTGAAAAGGAGACTTTGTCTGAAATTTATGTAAGGGGTAGAATGGAAATCTTTCGTTTCCACTACATGGTCACCAACCCCATCAGACATTAAAATTGTAAGAGACATTCATCAAAACTATTTTTGATATTAGGAATTAACTAGATAAAAAGATCCAATATCAACAGTATTATTAATAGTAGTCATCACTTATTAAGTACCTAGTATGAGCCTGATACTCTACAAAGCTCTTTATGGCACCTCATTCAGTTATTAGAGTAATTATGTGAGAGAATTCATTTAACATGCTTTGCCCGGCACACAGCATGTATCAAGTGCTTATTATAGCATAGATTTTAATAGCAATAACAGTATCAGCTATCATTTCTGTATTATCAGCCCATTATTACAAATGAGAAAACTCATGTTTAAAAATGATTACAGAAGAATCCACAAGGTCATGTACTTTGAAGTGTCAGATCTGGGATTAAGAATCACAGTGGCCTGATTTACAATATGTAATCGTGTACTATCTTTCCCCTCCTCAAGTGATAATTTTATTTCTCTACTTTATTTCCTTTCTTTATCAGATATTTTAATGTAATTGATATGACATGAACTAAAACCAAGCTCCCCTTTTGAGAAACATGTTAACTGGCTGGCTTTCTTAATCAAGGCTAGCATTTTTCCTTTCATCCCTTTCTCCTTCCTTCATTCCTTCCTGCCTTTCATTTTGCTTGTTTGCATCCTTGCCCTGCATCTGTTTACAGTCCCACATGCCCACACTTCAACCGTCCTTGCACATTTCAGAAATTATTATTTGGTGCCCTCCATAAGAACTCATCTCCTTTATTTCACAGGCAGTGTTTTTCCAGCTGGCACCACTGTCTTGCAACTTGTTTCCCTCTTGGTCTTGGTGCAAAAGTGCCAGTCTCTGTTGGCAGCTCTTTGAGCAACCATTTGGTGCCAGCCTCGTTCTGGTGCATGTGGGGCCCCAGGGAGTGTCTCTGAACGGTTCCCAGCTGCCTCATCTACTCCTGGGGCTTGCCAAAGTTTTCTTCAGACCAGCCGAGTCTCTAATCTTCAGAAAATTAGTCAATGACTACAGATGGATCTTTATCCCTCATGGGCTCTGTCCTTTCTGAACTACCACCAAGCAGAACCATGTGAAGTAATTAGGCTATAAAATGCCTATGAGGAATCTAGTTGGTTTTTCAAAATTGTAATTGCAGCTGTATTTATGAAATATATTGGTTAGTGGGGTTTACTTTTGCAACTGGACACCACAAGTCTCTTTTTGCTTTGTCCCTGGGTTCATATGAAGAGGCATGAGTGCTACTGGGTTCATATTCACTTTAAAATGAGTCAGTGTTGTAATTGGTAAATACTGAATTTTGCCCAGTCTACTTATACTCATGATATGGATACTATAGGATAGCAGATGAGATAGTTTTGGATGAAAAGGACTTAAGGCTGAGTGCCCACACTGTCATAGACTAGCTGTGCTATCTTAAGAATCTATTTAATGTCTCTATCTAGATTTTCTGATCTATATAAAGGGGGAGAGGAATTTCTACTTTGTAGTGCTGTTATAGAAATAATTGAGGCATTAAATATGTAGTGGATATGAAGCCAGACCTATCCAGGGTGGAAGTAAATAGGCTTTCTTTCTTTTTTTAATGCTCATTATAATTTCAAAATCTAAAATCTTCTATTGGGCTGGTAGAGATACAAAGATCAAAACTCAATTTAACTTGTATCTGAAATTTATTCCTATTTTATTGCGGAGCAATATCCACCATTGGAGGATGTCATACAGTGCTAAAATTTGGGCTGTTAGGTCTTGTTGAGAAAGAAAAAAGTCTTGTCTGAGGTCACAAGTCTGCTCAGATCACCCCTGAGACATTCAGTGCATCAGTGAGCACAGCCCCTTCAAACCCCAAGACTCTCTAATTTCTTCTTCCTTGCCAAGCTGGAGATAGACTCTATGATGCAGTTCTCTAGCGACCATCTCCTAGGTGTCCCGTTTTCCAGTCCTATTACCTTGTCTCTGAAAACCAAAGGGTAGATTTTCTCTGTTCTCCAGATTCATAGAGTTTTCTCTCTTCTTTTGTTTCTTACTCAAGCCAAAGAAAATCTCTTACTACTAAAGATATGAGGAGAATCCTGCTTCTCCCACATATCAGATATTTAGTCTATATGTACAAATACCCTTTTCTCCATATTTCTCTCAGGAACAGCCAGTATTATTTCCTCAATAGGTACGCAATTCTGAAAATAAATCACTCTTCCAGAAACTCCTTTGAAGAAAGCAAACATAAATTCTGTCTTTAGCCTTGAATGAAGGCTGGAAGGAGCAGTGAAGAGGAGGGGAAAACCCAGAGAAAAAAACCATCAAAATAGTACTTCAAAGTATTGTCCTACATCATGCACCAAAGCACTATCACACTGCCTGGCACACTGCAGGTGCTCAAGAAATTGGAGTTATCACTGACATTTAAAATTGATTCTCCAATATTACTTTTTCCCCCCACGGAAAATGGATTTTTCCAGCATCTCTCTTCTGGAATGCCTTTTGACTCTGGGTAATCATTTTGAGATGGCTGGTTGGGTCATAAGAAAAGTCTGCGTCTATGGTTAAAGGTGATAGGCAAGTGAAGAAGCATCAACCCAACTCGGTCTCCTGAGAACCATGGAGTCCAGCCAGCAGCAAGATACTCACAGAATCTCAGAAGCCAAGATCATTGACCAAGAGAGACATAAACCATTCATATCATCACCTGCTAGTATATTTTTGCCTCTTAAGCCCTATTAGTTTGTGAAGAAGTGCTGATGAGGATGACATTTGCTTGAGTGGACAGGCTAAAGATGAAATGGTCAAAGGATCAAGAGGGAATGTCTAGAATAATCTTGATGTTGTAAGAGCTGGGCTATTATATATTGCTATAGAAAGCAACAGCCAGAGTCCTGCAGAGCACAGAAACAAGACTGCTTCACTTCAGAAACAACCCATATTTGTGTAGCACTTTTCAGTTTTGTGACACCATTGTATGTCTCATTTTTCTCTTGTATCTTCACAACACTGGTCTAAAAGTATGTAGATAGTCCATATAATTTCTACCTATTAGATGAAAATAATTGAAGCTCAAAGGGACTTATGTGAGCTCAAACACTAAAAAGCAGTCCAGAACTCAAGAGAAGTGTGTTTTTTACTGCACAGTCTCCTGAAAATGCCTGGAAAGTTTTTGATCTGAAATCTTAAGGTTGACAGAAATTGTGTATGCAGCATTGCCTACCCAAATCTACTTCTTTATGAGACTTCCAAATTTCTGTTATGGGATATTTATTATTGCTCTAAGTAAATGTAAAAATTCAGATAAAAAGCTTTGCTTGATTCTTTCAGATTTTTGATATTTGAGTCAATTTGAATGTTTGACCATAGCTGTCTATTTTTGCAATTTGATCTTTTCCCCATGCATGGACTAATGTGTTAACCTTGTTGTTTAATTATTAATCTTCTATTTTGCATAATACTTTTGAATGAGAATCAGAAAGCATGAAGAATTAAAAGTTGTAGTTTTAAAAACAAGCCTTGCCACAAGCAAGGGCAGCTGACTGGGTCCTGCCTTTCTTATCCATCCTCCAGCCATTAAACTCCTCAAAGACACATAAGGAATCTCAGAGCAGATTTCTTACTTAATTCTCTTTAAATCTCTTGATGATAAACTGAGCCAGCTAAGATGATCTTATAGTCAACAAAAACAAACAAAGAAAATATCAGTCACTGAAGATGGTATGCCATAGTCACCACAGATAACTTTTTAATTCTAAAATAGGCTCTGGTAAAATAATGGAGCAATATAACCTCTCCTGTCTAAAATGTGTACAGGACTGATTAGTGACCATTTTGTCAGGTCCCTTTTCAACCATGGGAGAGCAGAAGCACTAAATAAACACACTGCTTTGCAAATTTCTCATGTGCTCTATCTGGCAAGTTGTCTTTAAATTGGACATTTAGCTTGCTCTTCTCCCTGTGACACTCCATAAATCATAAGGGGTGAAAACTGAAGCAATAAATTCACTCTGTTAATGAAAGCCACCTTAAGGCTGTTGGCAGCAGATATCTGGAATGAACTCTGCTTATTATTGTCTGGCATTTCTATCTTACATCTTTCCTCTTACAACTCAGATTCTGTCTTTGACCTTTGCACTTAGTGTTTGAGACTTTTACCTCTTCCTGCCTGCCTGTCCAACTCCTCCTCTTCCAGATGACCTGGGGTACCATAGCTTATATCAGCACAAATGCCCTGATATCCTGCTTCTGATTTTGGCTACTTGGCTGGCAACAAGATCACCACCCCTATGAGAAGAACAATGAAAAAGACCCAGCCTTACACACCTAACTTGCAGTGAGCTGAAATAGCAGGTTGGATATGTTTCACCTTTTGCTGATGCCATCTTTGGCAAAACAAACAAACAAACAAAAAAAAAACCAAACAGCAACAAAAACAAACAAAAAAATCTAATAGAAATCCTCATATAATTTCTAGAAGATGAAAGAGCAGCACAAAGACATTGTTAATATCAAAGCATTCCCTGAAACAGAACTCTAAGCAAAGTGAGGTTATTTTAAATGAATATACTGCTTTTCTTCAATTAATTGCTTGCCCTGAGCTATAAGTTTTCTCAATCTTATATCAGAATTTTTATTTAATTTTATGTTATTTTTTGCTACTTTGGTTGGCTTCTTTTGCTCAGTTAGAACTGTAATTTGACCGCCCATGCTGCAGAATTATTGAGATTATACATTTCTGCACTCTCCCTCAGTGTAGTTAATAGCTTATTCATTACCACTGAGTCCCAGAGTTAGAGCAGATTTATATCTGATGTTCAGATGCTAGGCAGGGAATGCTGAAAGCAATGCTAACTCATCTCTTATTCTTTAATAACAGAAACATTTCCACTGGAGTAGCCACAATATATGGAGGCATTTATACAAGTACCTACTAGGCACATTTTTTTCTAACATAAACAGTCAATACAATGAAAACTATCTATTGATTTGTTTATGTACTGTAACAATAATAATGATAAATGAGAATGTTTGGTTTTATAATTGATGAAACCCTACAAGTCAATGTTTAGAACCGTAATTGTTATTTGTTCTGCCAAAGAAAGATGGTTTCCTAAATTCTATAATGAAAGATTTTTGCTTTTGAGTTCGAAAAAGTTAAAAAAAAAAACCCAAAAGGCTGAGTTTTCTTACAAAGATAATATTAACTATTATAAAAATCCTGACTTAGAAGTCAACTTGAGAGGCCATCATTCTATCCTTTCTCTTGTCTTATAGTTACACCAAAACCTTCAGGCATATCTTAATTATATAACACGCTAGTTTTGTCTTGAAGTCACATGTAATTTAATTGCCAATCCTTTATCCTGGAAGGTCCTGTATCATTCTTGTTTGTTATCATTGGATCTAAGTACAGCATATCCCATTAGAATTGCACACTTAATATTAGCCCCTTGTGTAGGCTGAAGGCTACTTATATCCAAATGATCTTGGGTGCTTGTTAAGATGAATCCATCTGTATACGGTAACCTAATCTTTGATAAACCAGTCAAAAATATACATTGGGGAAAAGAATCTCTTTTGAATAAATGGTGCTGAGAAAACTAGAACCCAATTTTAATAGGAGGAGCCAGCAATGCCTTTTAAAAAAATGGAGTCATATGTGAGAAAATTTTATCTGGCTTATTAAAGTATGGTTATTGATCATCAGTGGTCTTTGCAAGAAATGGTTCAGTATACTTTTATGATCTTTGTATAGTTTTGCAAGACAGAAAATAGCCTTATTGTGTAACAAAGACAAAATATTATAAAATTCAAAGGTGAACTCACTTATTTTTATACTAATATAAATATAAAATATAAATACTTGTCTCTGAACACAAGTACATAATCTGCAAGCTTTGCTTTTCTTTTGGAAGTACCTGTCTTTAGCAGCTCTGCTGTCCACTAAGCAGCTACTAAAACTCCAGGTAATCTAACAAAACATCAACTAACTAGCTTGCTTATGGAACAGGTGCTCTGATTAAGCTTATTTTCTTTTTAAATCAGAAATCTCTTTTATTTCATTCCTTATTGTTGGCAATCTTCACAAAACACATACATCTATTTTCTTGTCTACTGAATGGAGCAGAATGAACATAATTTATCTTTACTTTCCATTTTGATTTGATATGGTGCACATCTGAGGCAGGAATTTGAGTAGGATGTGAATTCAATCTAAATTATTATTCATCTGAATAGATATGATAACCTTAATTTTTGAGATCTGTCTCAAAAAAAGAGTAATGTGAATATTTTAGAAAATTCATCTGCTTAGTCGTGTTAAGGCTACTATTTGTTTTTGTGTGATATATGTTAAAGATAGTTTTCTCTTTCTTTAAAGCTCTGAACACAGAAAAAGAAAATTCTTAGTAAATACAAACTAATATAATATTTTCTAAACCAAATTATATCAGCATATTTTTATAATATGTATAGATTATGCCAACATTTTAAGAAAAACAAGCAATGTCTTTTTCTTCACAAGCAAGAACTCGACTTAAGGCTGGTATTAAAGGTGGTACAGACGGTGCTGAAGCAGCTTCAAGCACGTGATTACTGTTGCTCTCTGTTCTGAATGCCGTGGCAAACCCTTTGCATGATTGCGTCCACCTGCTCTGTCTTCCTTGGAGAGAGATTTATCCCTTTCTTATCCCCTCCCATATACCTGGAAAATAATTGCCTCCTAAAATAATCCAGAACCAGTGTCTGAAACACACCAGAAAATATTAAAATGCATAATGTCTTATATTTTTCCAGACATCCACTGTAGTCTTTGAATGCAAAATATGCCAAAAGTCAGTTTAATGATTTTAGAGGCCTCAAAGAGGAGATACGCAGATAGGAGAGAGTTGAAGGTAGTAGAACCTGCTGAAGCGAAGTAAAAGATAAGAGCTTTTAAATGACTAAGTGGTGATACCAGAGCAGATTAGAACTAAGACAGGATGTGGACCGTTAAGGTCTAGGAGAAAAACTGGAAAGAACTGTGATTGATTGCTTCCTCTGAGGACAATGAGGCCAGGAGATGATTTATTCTTAGATTTCATTTATGGAAGGAAGGAGTCTCAGTAGGTCAATATAAGTCTAAGTACAACTTGTATTTAAGAGGAATGAAAAAAATTTAATGTACCTATTGAACATCAAATAGAAGGAAATTAATTCACCATCAAGTCATACAGGGCTCTTGTTTGCTGGCTGATGCTGTATGACCACAATTCTCCTAAACGCTAATGCAATTTAATGAGTATGTCTTCCTACATTCCACGAGACAAGGAAAACGATGAACACTGAGTCCACTCACACTAGAAGTGTGCAGTGGGAGCTGACCTATGATCCTCTGTAAAATCGATTTGACATTCATCCTCTGCTCTCTTCCACCAGGTTTCTCTTACTGAGTTGCATTTTATTTCCTTCCACCTCTACCATTTCCCTATTGTTCTCTCTACTGCATTGGCCAACTTATAAGTGACCTTGCTGTTTTCACTAAGACATCTTACAGCCCTTTAACCTTTAAAAACCCAAATATTCTCCCACACATACAAAGGCAATGGAAACATGTTTTGGAATAATACCCCAGATAGAGTGGTGAGAGTGATAGATAAGTTATATTTGACAGTGGTGAGTATAAGGTTTTGACATTAATATTAGGCCCACGCAGTGCCTGCATGTACATATCAAAAGTGATGTATTATAAGTGTGCTGTTTAAATATAAGATTTTTTAAAAATTTGTCTTCAGAATGAATTGACTTGCAGCTCTCTCACAAAAACAGAATTGAGCTCACTATTTCTTGCTTGTTACCAAATGCTCTGGGTTAGTTATATAGCATGATTAGTATTGATCTTGGGAGAATAAAACTAACTGTTCTCTTGTTTATAGGGTGAAAGTAAAATTTATTTTTTATCCCTAACTATCAGTTTTGAAAGGTGAGCAAACCCAAGTCTTCTCTATCATGCTTCTCGGTGGAAATATGTAGCAAAACCCCTGGTCTAGATAAGATCCTGTTATGAGACCTGCCACTGTGGTGCACTGTGGTACTTAACCATCTACTCTCAAAGAATGAAGATGGGATTTTATTTATATTACTGCTACAACTCTTAAAACCAAAACCTGGTTTTGCTGAAAATTTGGGCAGTTTGAGATGTGTTTAACAGTTATTTGAAAGCAACATTAATGCTATAAATATTCTGGATCACAGATAGTGTAAAGCTACTAATATTAGACAAGAGACAAAGGAGAGTGTGTGTTTAAAAATAGAATGTTTAGGCAAATTAATTTACTTCTGTGCCATATGCAAATGTTTTGGATATTTTTCATAAGTATCCATCTGGCAAAGCCTTTGCACTGCTGGTAAAATTTAACACTTTACTAACTCTGGTTTGACCTTTTTGAAATTACACTGGTTAAGAGGGACTAATGCTTTAAGAGGATTATATTTTAATGTTTCAAGTTCATGTTGTAGGCTACTTTAAAATGAACCGATTTTGCTCAGTTAATCTTAAATTACACAGTATTATATGGAGTTTGAAAAAAAAATGAGAGTATTTAAATTTCTTGTACATGAAGGATACAGGAAATGACTCTAACAAGGCAAGATTTTACAGCATATCTTTCTTGTTTCTTGCTAAAGACTAAATTTTTGTTTCCCTCATAAATTCACATGTTAAAACTTAATCTTCAGTGTGAGGGTATTTATTGATGACGGCCTTTGGGAGGTGATTAGGTCATTAAGGTGGAACCTTCAAGAATGGCATTAGTGCTTTTATTAAAAAGGCCCCAGAGAGAATATGCTTTGATTCAGTGCTTTGATCTAGAACTTCCCAGCCTTCTGAACTGTGCAAAATAAATTTCTCTGTTGTTTATAAGCTACTCACTTTATGATATTTTGTTATGGCAGCCTGAACTAAGACAGTTCTGTTCAGTCAAAAACAAGGGGAAAGTAAGAGTAGACTATGGGAGTCAGGATGGTGAAATAAATCAAACAGGCAAACCCTTAGGAGCAAAAGACTTTCTGAAAGCTTTTCTCTGAAGCCCCAGAGGTTGAATCAGTATGAGCTTTCCAATATCTCTATAAACAGCCCATACACCGCTGAACTTCAACTTCTCTTGTCCTGGGAATGCTAGGGAAACACAGCAGCATTCTCTAACCTGTGCAACCTAGTAAATTTCTGGCAAAAGCGATCATTAACTGTGGCTGCCTTACATCTTGGTAATGCATGCAATCCCTCGCATCCTTGCTTGCTGTTTCCAAAGACACACAGAAGTGACTCTATTGACCACCTCAACATCCTCTACATTGCCCACAACATTCACTTTTTCACAGTTTGGATCCTTTTTTCTCCTCTTTAAAATATATTGTGCTGTTCCTTTCTGAAAACCCCATTTCCCTTGGAGACACCCTTCATGGGCTCCTTTTCAACTTGACATTTCCAAATTGTATGCTAGGGACCTACTCTTCCATTTTCTTAGTAGCCTCTTTCTTGAGATCTCTCTCTCTCTCTCAACACCTCTCTGTATTTCTAACCTCCCTTACAAGATCTAGGTCTTTGTTTTCCAAGGATCATTTTTAAATGTCAAAATAGGCCCTTCAAAAGCAAAATCCCCTCACTAAACTAATTATTTTTCTTTTTTTTTTTAAATTTTTTTTTTAATTATTTTTCTTTTTTTCTTTTTTTTTTCTTTTTATTGCAACATATTTTGGGGGTACTAATGTTAAGGTTATGTACATTGCCCTTGCCCCCCCTCACCCTCCAGTCAGAACCTCAAGCCTGACCATCCCCCAGATGGTGCACATTGCACTCATTATGTATGTATATACCCATCCCCTCCTCCCCCCTCCCAACTGCCCGACACCCAATAAATGT
>CAUYRT010068486.1:0-47806 GCA_963574885.1 Lepilemur ruficaudatus
TCATTTAAATAAATACACGATCTTGTTCTGCAGGGCAGGAGTTTTCACATATTTAGGAAATTTTTCCCCCATTAGAGAAGATTGTGTTGCACTAGAGTAACAGATTTTCTCAGCACAAGGTCAGCTAAAAATTGCGGGCCTTAAAATGTGCGATGTTTTTCACCTCCCTTCTATAATACTGTATGTAAAAGCTAAATTTTATGTGCTGTGATGAATTATAAGCATGCAAATGGCTTTGTTTTTCACTGTCAAAAGTGAAATTAAGAGCTCTATTAGAAAGATTTCCATCAAGAAAGTGCTAAATTTCATTAAATGAAATCCACTGGAAAGTGAGCTAATGATATAACAGAAAAAAGGGGCAACTGGTGATATATATTGCTGGTGAAGTGAGGAAACAATCATTGATTTGGTATATTCACTATATATGTGTGTGTTATGTATATTTCTATATGTATATATGTACATTTACATACATAAAAACATTTTTAAACTTTTTTAAACCCCAAAACTAAGAATTCTCAATTGCCAGAATCCTTTGTGATATGCCAACATATGTGCTTATGTAAGTAAGGTATAGTATTTGTTTTACCTTGTTATTCTGTGCATACACACACACACACACACACACACTCACACACTCACATGCACACGGAGAAATGTCTTCGCCTATAGTCTTTTCTTGCTGTAGTTATTAATTTTTTTCATTTCAAAATATTAAGGGGGTACAAATGTTTTTGGTTATATAGATCACTTTTGTAATTCCTGCTGCCAATCTAATCATTGGTCATTCTGGTCTTTTCTCTCTGGTGATTTTTAAGCTCATTTCTATACATATCTATCCCAGTGATGTTCTGCAGTTTGATTAGGATGTATCTAGATGTAGATTTCTTTTGCACTTACTATGCTTAGTATTCGCTGGACTTTTTAAATCTGAGAATATTTGTCTGTTAAAATGCTGGATTATTTTCAGCCATCCCTTTGAGTATTGCTTGCATATTTCTCTCTTCACTCTTTATGTTTTCTCTCATGTTAGTATTAGTATTGATGGAATGTATTCTAGGTATTCCTTCAGATACATCATCCAATTCACTAATTCTTACTTTAGCTATATCCAATATACTACAGGTTAAACATCCCAAACCTGAAAAATCTGAACTGAAGTGATCCAAAATCTGAAACTTTTTGAGCACTGACATGATGCTCAAAGGAAATACTCATGGGAGCATTTTGGATTTCAGATTTTCAGATTTCGCATGCTTAATTGGTAAATATAATGAAATATCCCCAAATTCAAAAAAATCTAAAGTCCAAAACACCTCTGGCCCCAGGAATTTCAGATAGGGACACTGAATATGTATTTATACTTTCTTTTTACTATCTCATTTTCATTATATTTTTAAATTTTCATACATTATAGATATTTGTTTTTCAAATGTTCATGGTCAGTTTTTGATAATTTCTTATTAACTTTTTTATACTGTTTGTATTCACTTAGAATTTAATCAAACACTTCACAATTATTCTATATCCTGGATACACTGAGTTCAATATCCCAAATTTTGAAGAGCCAGTTCTGCAGCATTATTTCTGCTGCCTTCAAGTTATGATATATATTTTTCTTCATGTGGACTTATTATAGTGAGCTCATGATTTTAAAACTTACCAGTGAAAAAAATTCCTTGAGGTCTGGTTTAAAACATAACTCTTTCAGAGAAGGTTTTTTCTTGTAGTTACCTGATCTCCAAAATCTTGAATACATTCACTTATACCCACATCAACTCTGTTGATTTTGTCCTCAAAATGCTTCCAGACTCCAGCCACTTTTCACCACCTTCACTATTACCTCCCTGGGCCAAGCTTCCATCATCTCTCACCAGGATTATTGCAGGAGCTTCCTAATTCTCCTTCTGTTTCTGCTCTCACTCCACGTCAGCCTATTCTCCACATTGCTCTTTCAAAACCTTGTGAGAACATTCCATTCCTCAAATTCTGTCTTCTCGATGGGGCATTCTTAGCCAGTCAATATCCAAAACTCTTTTATTCCACACTTTCTTGATCCTTACCCTATTATTTTTTCCTTTATAGCTTGTGTCATCATCTAACATACTACATATTTTATTTATCTTGTTTACTGACCCTTTTCCCCGACAAGAACATGCTCCATGGAGCAATTTTCATATGTGTGTGTTTGTATGTGTGTGGGGGGGGGAGTGTCAAAGAAATTTTCCAATCTCTTCACCTTGTCATATTTGGAAATCCCTTCTGTGCTAATTCTTTTAAATCTAGGCTAAAGGAAGGTTCTTTCAATGATTTATTAGTGCTTGCTGTTGATGAATGCCCAGTGGTATTATTAACCAAGGAAAACTTTAAGTTTACTTCTGGAATTTGTTGGACCACCTTGGAAATGTGAATTGGGCCTAATATGTACAAGTGGGCTGGTTTGTTATCATGATATCTTGGAAATATTTTTTTCCCTTTTGTTCTATACCAAAGTGACTTTTCCTGCAACCTCCTGAGAGTTGGGGTTTCTGTTGATTTATTTTGGGGTCACTTTGACACTGAGAGTATCCAAGTCCAAGCATTATTGAAGAAAATTCTTCCATTAGATTCCTCAATCTGTTTACCTACAGGGATTGTCATCTGTTCACTTATCTAAATATTTTTTTAAACTACAGCTTAAGTTCTTCAGATTTGTCAATGGCTAGGAGTAGAAGAAGCTTGTTATCAGTTTACTTTTCAGTGAGTTCATCTTCTGTTAGTATTTGGCTTGATAATTCTTTAGAAACTTATCAGCTCTCAGAAGCATTTACAATTTTATTTGATTCTATTAAACAATGTTAATCGTTTGTATTAAATAGGTTTATTTTAAAACATGGCCAGCCATCTAACAGAAAAATGAAAGTGCCACCCTGACTTGAAAGCAGCCCAGACATTAGAGGGAATGGATGGTCCGTAACAGCATCACTCTGGCTTGTATTTGGCACAGACTATTATGCAAATAAACCCCTAATCATCATTCATTCATTCACCAAGGAATACTAAGTTTCTCCTGTGTTGAGATAAAAATGAGGCAATTCCTTCACCTTTACAAGCTTACTTTCTCATGTATCAAGCATGCAATAAATAAGAAAAGTAATAAATATATATTATAATATCAAATAGTGAAGGTGACATAATGACAAAATAGCAGAGAAAAGACCAAAACAAGAGGCAAGTAAGCAGTGAATGGGAGTACAGATCATGGGAGCCTTGTATGACATAGTAAAGATTTTGAAATTTATTCAGATACTAGTCTGTTTCAGGTAAAGGAGTGGTGGCATATGATTAGAACTTTAAAAATAACTACTCTAGAATTTTCGTGGAGAATAAATTTTAAGAGAAAAGGAGTGGAAAGTAGGGCTTCCAGTGTGCTAGTTATCCTGGTTGGAGCTAGAGCCCATTCTTCGAAGTGAAATATCACGAGAATAGAGAAACAAGCACCACATGTGCTCACCATCAAATTGGTACTAACTGATCAACACTTAGGTGTGCACACAGAAGTAATATTCATTGGGGTGCAGGGCAGGTGGGAGGGTAAATTCATAACTATTGGATGTGGAGCACACAGGATTATATCAAAAGAAATTAGGAAATATTTTGAATTGAATGATAGTGAAAACATACCCTTTAAACTTTGTGGCATGCAGCAAAAGCAGGGAAATATGTGGCTTTAAATGATTGCCATAGAAAAGAGGAAAGATTTAAAATCAGTCACCTAAGTTTCAGCCTCAAGAAGTCAGGAAACGAAGATTGTTAACATAAATTCTTGCATATTAGCTCCCAATAATTGTTAAGCAGGGATTGGTATTATTTTGTTACCATACTTTTCCAATGTTTTGGTTTTAGTTATTTTATGTCTTGTTATTCTTATTTATTGATTCAATAATATTTGAGCCTCAGTGCTAGATGCAGGAGATCAATAGTACATGCAGATACACGGGGTCCCAGATGTCATAGAGTCTAGTTGGAGAAACAGATATTGATAGCACAGTAATAAGTCCTAAACACACTGAATAATTAAAAGAAAGGAATATCAAAATTTTCCCCTTCAATCTTACAAAAAAGTGATAAGGAGAAAATGTAAACTTGACTACAAGGGGTAATCTTACATCATATATAGCATCTACAATATACAATATCTAAACCAATTTATATATATAAAAGCTATAATAAAGTTAAAATAACTATGTATAAATAACATGTGATAGTTAATTTATACATGTATATTTATATTTACAGTATAAGATGGTAATTTTGCATATAGGTATATGTGTACTATATATGTGCTTTAATAGATAAAATAGATGCATATACATGTGCATTATGTTTTTATATATAGATACATATAACATCAACTTAGCCTAAATTGTGAGATTTACTGGGATATTCAGCTTTATCTTTGCATAAATATTTCTAGTATAAACATCCATTTCACCTTTTCCCCAAATGAAATATTTAATACTCAAACCTCAACAATTGCCTGAATCTTAATGAGGTTATTTTATCCAGTATCTCAAGGCACTGCCTCCTGTTTCTTTTGTCATTATTGCACAGCTCAATTGCTGCTTTTATTGTCATTTATTTTAGAACCAATTGCTTAAGCATATGTTATCTACATTCAGAAGGTGCCCTACACATTTTCACTCACAGATGTCAACACCAAGATGTCACCTATGTGTGTAAACACATAAAGAAATGTAAATTTTTGTCACAACAAGCTGACCTTAAAGCACCCATACCGCCTTGTATCTTATGCAGCTACCTCTTTTATAATACTCTCCAATACATGTCTGCCTTTTTTTCTTTAACTCTTTTAAAATGTAGGCACTTCAGGGATGCCATTCTTTCTTACTCGCTGACTTTATTTCTTAGTTCATCCTCTTTAAGTTCTTAAGAATGTCCACCTGTGGAGATATTTGGGATCTTGAGAGAGCCACCTAACCTCTCCAAGTCCCAGACTCTTCAGCCTGTAATATGAGGATAAAGATATTTACCTTGGATGGATATTTTAAGAATTAAATAAGATAATATATGTTAAGCACTTAGCATAGTGCTCAACATTATGGTCCATGGTAACTTGATCTGGCTTTCATATTTCAATGTGTCACTGCGTCTAGACTTCCAAATTGTGTCTCTCCTCTTTTGGCTGCTTCATGTAACTTTCTACAATATTTCAGCTATTCTTCATTAAGAATTTTTTTTTACTGATCTGACTTAACTTTTGTTCTTTACTCTTGAAGCTTTTAACATTTTCCTTCTGACATGTTGGCTTGAATAAATATTGCCACAAAAAATATTATTCTGAATTTGATTATTTTCTTCTTGGGCATAAATTAGTGCTTCCTTAATTTATTGACTTTGCACCTGGACTTATTATTATTTTGTTTTGTTAGAGTAAGGGCTAATAAACAAGGTGAGGACCAGGAGTTCATTCCCTATTTAGGCCAGTTGGGATTACACCAAAGACACATTTCTTTCATGGTTGCAGATGTGCCCCTAATCCTGGCCATCTGCTTAGCAAATGAGCAGAAGGGTCATAGTAAGTAACAGTGGGCTATATTATAAAAATCTAGTCCCAAAGCTAACTGCTGTGTCTCACCAATTGCAACATCATCATATGTAAAGACTACAGCACAGCTGAGCAAATGTCTTGGGTGTGATCCAGGAACAAAACCAATGGGAGGAGGGAGAGTGAGAAATATGAAAGCCTTAGACGAAGTGGCATCCAAGGGGGACCCTGAGTATATTTATTTGGATGTACTTTTTATTCTAAATTACGTTAAAGGACTAATAGACTAAGCAACTTTCAGCTTTAGTGACTTTTCAGTTGATCCTCTGTAAGAGGTTCAAGTGAACATCTATTTGATATTTTTATCCTTAAGCCAATTTCATACTGTGGAATATATATATATGGCAACACTTAAGTTTGCAGATAAAATCAGTATGGTATACTCTTGGTTACAGTTTGTCATCATTTGTCTCTTTTTATATATTTTTTTTTTAACTAAAAGACCTTAAAGAAAATTTTCATTCAATTAAGGAATTTGAATTATAGCCATGAAAGGGATAGAATTTGGCAAACAGGCAAAAACTTCAAGAGACCTCCCACATCTCCTCACCTTCTGAATTTTAATTAGGCAAATATAAATTGGGTTCTGTGTCAGAGCACTCTGCCCAAAAGATAAAGCTACACCATTAAAATCAGAAGGCACAAACGTCAGCAGAACTTCGAAACACTGAGGTTTCTAATAAAAAAATCTTAATTAAAGGAACGGTGCTTTTTATATTGTTCTATTTTTATTCCCCGTCAAATAAAATGATGAGAATCTCTGTTTTTTTTGAAGAGAGAAAACAAAGGTGTTCACAGATGAACTGCATTTATATATATGACACTTTATCTTCTGGGAACAGTTTGATGAAGTTATCAGCTTATTATTTTTGAAATACTAATGAGATTTTTCCACACAGAGAAAGCTGCCTTTGCCTGTGAATACGGAAATTCTTCATTTACCAAAGTATTTGCTCCAGATGCTTATCTTTGTGTTTTTTTTTCTTTACATACAAGGCACATACTACTTTCAGTATTCAACCATAAAATGAACAGTCAAGGGACCTTTTGGGCTTCTAAGTACTAACCAGACCCCACCGTGCTTAACTTCCGAGATCCAGCACATTCAGGGTAGTATGGCTGTAGACTCAAGGAACTTTTTGGGAATCACGTGCCATGCCTTCACTTATTCACTCTAACATAAGATTTTGTGAGTTATCAATGTGGTTTAATAATTAGGAGATCTAGTCATACAATGTAAATATTGCATACAATCAAATACGACTTAAACTAATTCTTCATGAAGGTTTTTTAAGTTGAGAATAAAGACAGTGCTTACAATTCCTTGATTTTGCTTTTCTTAGCAAAAGTTGTAGGAGAAAAACTACCTTTTGTGGGAGTTGTGACAAGTCATATTTCTCTGTTCTGTTATTCCGGGACAGCTGATAGGAGCAGAGGCTTTCAAAAAGAAATGTGGCTTTGTGTTTGCTGGAAGCAGGAACTGTTTTATTTCATCTTTGCACCCTCTGTGCCTGCTACATAGAGGTATTCAATGATAATTGTTTAATAAACACATCTAGCTTGGAGATATCCTTTTCAGATATGGTTGTATTGAGGCATGGTTGTATTGAATCATATTCTTCTCCCAATTCACTGTGAGCCTATCTTTGTAGCCTCACTTCCATAAAAGTGTGAAAGAAGCCAACTGTCAGACCTACACTTTACAAAACATTTTTTATCTGACCCAATGTCTGATCAAGTGCCAAAGCTCATGCATATGTCTTTAATTAGAAACAGAGAATATTAACCTTTTAGATACTCACCCTGGAAATAAACCATAACTCTCATATGTCTAGTACTTATGAAAATTCTAAATGTAAATATAGATATATCTGTTATTTGTGATATATTAAATTTTATTTTTGATCAAAATAGATAATTACAGGAATTTTCTCATAGTTTTTACCCTAATATCAAGAAAACTAAAGTCCTTAAAAATTAAATTCCATACCTAATGGGTACAATGTGTACTATCTGGGGGATGGGCATGCTTATAACTTTGATTCAAATAGTATAAATTATGTAACCAAAATTTCCAAACCCCCAAAATATTCTGAAATAAAAATTTAAAATAATCTTAACAGTATTATAAATTTTTTAGCTGTACCGTCCTACTAGTTTTATCCCAGGTTTTATTATGTTTCTTATTCAGATTACTTCAAAAAGAGTAAGAAAAGATGCTTTTATCTTTTTATATTATACATAAATTTATAACATATCTCAGATTCTATGGGGGATAAAGATGTCATAAAGATGTTTATAGAATTTATAATTTTTCTTCTTTGCTTCCCCCATATGTAGTACAGTGCCTAGCCCATAAGTGTCCAATAAATGGTTTATAGCAGAACTGAACAAATCGGGCAACTCTATGTTCGAAAGTAGAATCGAAAGGCAACTTAAGTGATGGAAATGTTTGTTTGAAGACAATAGTAAATAAATGAAGGCCACAGTGCAGAAACTCTTGCATTAAATATGAGCCAATGGTGAAAAAGGACAGGTAGGAGTAATTTAATTAGTTTGTACCATCTCATTTTGAAGTGAAACAAGGGAAATAATTTACTAAATTAGCCATATCTTTCTTTCAATGCAAAGGAAAGTTGAAATAACAAAGCTCATTCTTGTTTGGGAGACAAAAATAAGCAAATTAATTTATGAATTCTACAGGAACAACTTAGTTAAGCATTTGCTATATTGTAAAATATTCTGGCGAAATTTTTATTTAGCTGTAAGTTCTTGCATACTGGGTGGTGATGTATTGTTTAATATAATAGTTTAACTTCGTGTCGTAAATGATGACTGTATGAGGCATGCTTCACTAATAAAACCAAATTAAAGGAAAAGGGGATTTTCCAGTTTCAATGGAACCCTCCTGGGATCCACAGCTTGATCAAGGAAGTTTCCAAATCAGTACTGTCTAAAATTTATTGTGCAATTTTTAATATGTTCAACATTTCTATTGATATTCAGAAGAAAATTTTTTAAACTGAAAATATATGACCTTTCTATAATACATATAAGTCTACTGTATAAGCTAGAGAGATCCTTAATTCTTTGCAGCTATTCATAAAGATATAAATTGATAAGTGTGATCATCCTTATTTCTTTCCAGTTATTCATAAAGAAATAAATTTATAAGTGTGATCATCCTACTTAATTTAAGGTTAATATTTTGAGGCATAGACAAAGAAGGAAGGGAAGTCTTTGTTTAACAGAATCCCAGGATCTACTTACAAAACTTCAGAGCTATGTCATATAGTGGTACAAAACAGTTAAAAAGGGAAAAAGAAACAAATGTTCCCTTGAGACTTTTTCAACATTTACATGGTAATTAAATAGTTCTTATACAATAATATGAATAAAGAATCTGAATCCACGGAGTTGCATTAGAGTGTACCATATTTTCAGAAGCATTTATTAATATTTAAAAAGTCAATACATTGAGTGAACATTCAGTTATGAAATTGAAATGATCTTTTCTTTCTAAAGCTTCCTTTTATCTCACAGTCTCGAGGAAGGATCAGAATTAGGATGTGTCCAACATCTTTTTCCAATGGAGTGTTATTATTAATATTCAAATGGTTAGAGCATGATGCTACTGAGAACTCTACCACAGGTTTGAGTTTCCCTTGAGTTAGCCAGATTTTCTCCAAAGTAACTGATGATAGTCCCTTTCCCCATCTAAGAACACATAGTCCTTGTCATGGAGGTCTTATATAACACTAAAACCAAAAATAATGTTATAGTATAATGAAATACTGTAATAAATGATCACCACAGTCAAATTATTTGCTTCATTATTTGAATTTTTATACCTATTTTGTAGACGAAATTGAGACTTTCAGGTCAAGTAAACCACTTGATGTTACAGAGCCAGTGTCAGAACAAGGATTTGAACCAAGTTTGTAAACTCCAGTGTCCATGCAAATAAGCTTTATGCCAGTGCTTCTCTTACTTAAAAGTTTGCAGATATATTCTCATGGGCTTGAGAATTCTACTTGAGTAAACATGCATGGCTGCCATTAGTTCAGCATTTTCTCTTGAGAGAAGCAACAATTGGCCCACATCTAACATGTATTAATACGAATTATTTGCATTCAATTGTTTTCAAAGTATTTATTGATCAGAATGCATCATTCATGCTGATAGGCACTAGGATAGAGCAGAAATTAAGAACACAAAAATACCTGCTTCATGGAGTGTGTATTTTGGTGAGGTAAGACAGATAATAAGCAATAAATAAATAAAAATGCATAAAATGTAAGATAATGATAAGTGATTAAAAAATAAAACAGGGCATAGGGAGGAAACAAGGAGATCCAAGGGGTTATGGGGGGTTATTTTAAAATAGAGTAGTTAATGAAGATCTCATTTAGAAGGTGCTTTTAATCCGAGAACTCAATGAGGTAATAGAGTGGAGCAAGTCTTGAGGTTATCTGGGAATCCAGGCAAGGAGACAGTCCCGGTAGAGAGGGTGAGGCTGCAAGTTGCTGGCTGAAATAGAGGAATAGTTAGGAAGGTATTGTATTGGGGCAGAATGAGCAACTTGAAAATAATAGAACAGAGAAAGGATCGGACCAGATTGGGAAGGGATCAGAGCCTTTGGAAGGTTTTGAACAGAGCATTAAAGTGATGTGGGATGTTTGGAAAAATTTACTCTGGTTGCATTGTCAAAAATAGAAAGTAATTGTACAAAATAAGAGGCAGTGAGTCAGTTAGGAGGCTATAGCAACAATCCAAGCAAAAGGGGTTGGTAGGTTATTGCTATCGTGTGGGAGATGTTGGTGACTTATAAGAGAATGATAATGAAGGGGGTGGTGAGAAGTTAGAATCTAGATATATTTTAAGGGTAGAACAAAGAGGATTTTTTGGTAGGAGTGTGTGAATGAAGAGGCTAAAGATGTCTCCAAGTCTTTAGGCCTGAGAAATTAACAAAAGGCTGCCATTTATGAGATGAGGAAAATGTGAAAAGAGTTTGGGCAGGGAGGAAAGAAGTTTACAGGTTTGAAAGTGGTTTTCGTGGTTGTTTTGGTTGCTGATATATTAGGGCTAAATGTCTGTTTATCATCCAAGTGGAGTTATCAGGAAGGCAGTTCAATACATGAGTCTGGAGGAGATCTGGGTTGAAGATTGAAATTTGGAAGCTAATAGTACAAAGATGGATATACGGGCAAGAATGGGGAAGAAAGCAAATGGAATGTCAAATAATGGGTAAAGATAGGAAAGAGTCAGAAGACTGAACCATGGATCTCTAATTTTAGAGGTTAGAGAGACATTAGGAGAAATCAGCAGAGAAAAATGAGAAGGAATAACAAGAAAAATGGAAGAATAATCAAAACAGTATATAGTACAATGAAAACAAAGGAACGAACATGTTGCAAGAAAAAGGCCGTAATCAAATGTGTCACATGCTGCTATTTGTTAAATATGAGGAAGAGTAACATCTAACCACTGGATTAGAAATCTGGGGGTCACTAGATACCTTGCCAAGCAATTTTAATCAAGTAGTGGCCTATAAGTCTAGGAGGAAGACATTTATATAAACAACATTTTGTTTCTTAATTTATTTAATAAAATGAAATGTGCTTTGTTATCAAAAAAGCATTTTGTGTGGTATATTTTTATTTGTTTCAAGGAAGAATTTTTTATTAAGTACCAACTTTAAAATTTTCTATAGTTATATTTGAGGGCACACTATTTGATTGATGGACTCATCAAAAAAGTAATTATTAAATTAAAAATTATTTGTCTTATAAAAAACCAGCAATAATTTCAATTATAAAACTTTTATTCTTTTTAAATTTCAAATTAATTATTATTAATTATATCTATATTATATAATGCTTAAGTCAGGACTTTTGATGTGTCCAACACCAGAATAGTGTTGATTGTACCCAATAGGTAAGTTTTTATACATCACCCACCCTCTCATCCTCCCACCCTCCCCACTTCTTGATTTCTTATGTCCTTTATATTTCTTTTAATTAGCTCTCACTTATTAGTGAGAATATGTGGTGTTTAGTTTTCCATTTTTGACATACTTCACTTAGGATAATGGTCTCTAGTTCCATCCAAGTTGTTTCATTGACATTATTTCATTCTTTTTTTTATGGCTGAGTAGTACTCCATAGTATGTGTGTGTGTGTGTGTGTATTTTTCTTTATCTACTCATGAACTGATGGACACTTAGGTTGATTACATCATTGCAATGGTGAATTGTGCTGAAATTAACATTTCAGTTCATGTGTCTTTTTGATAAAATGACTTTCTTTGGGTAGACATCCAGAAGTGTGATTGCTGGATCAAATGGTAAGTGTACTTTTAGTTCTTGGAGGAATCTCTATACTGTTTTCCATAGAGGTTATACCAATTTATAGTACTACCAAGAGTATACAAGTGTTCCTTTCTCTCTGCATCTACACCAGCATCTATTGTTTTTGATTTTTTTAATAATGGCCAGTCTGATGGGGTAAGATGATATCTCATTGTGATTTTAATTTGCATTTCCCTGATGATTAGTGATATTGAGCACTTTTTCATATGTTATTGGCCATTTGTTTATCTTCCTTTGAAAAACTTCTGTTCATGTCTTTTGCTTATTTTTTGATGGGGTAGTTTGGTTTTTTTCCTGCTGATTTGTTTGAGTTTGTTGTAGATTCTTGATTATCAGTCCATTTTCAGATTTACAGTTTGCAAATATTTTCTCCCATTCTGTTGGCTATTTATTTACTCTGTTGATTATTTCTGTTGCTGTCAAGAATCTTTTTAATTTAATTATTAATAATTCTCATTTAATTGTTTATATTTATTGTCGCTATATATGCCTTTGCGGTCTTAATCATAAATGTTTAATCATAAATCATAAACACATCAGACTAGGCCAATGTCTAAAAGAGTTTTTCCTATGTTTTCTTCTTGAAGTTTTATGTATTCATGCCCTACATTTAAGTCTTTAATCCATCTTGAATTAATCTTTGTATATGGTGAGAGACAGGAGTCCTGTTTTATTCTAATACATGTGGCTCTCCAATTTTCCCAACATCATTTATTGATTAGGACTTCCTTTCCCCAGTTCATGTTGTTGTCTGCTTTGTCAAGAATCAGTTGGTGGTAGGTAGATGATCTTATATCTGGGCTCTCTAGTCTGTTCCATTGATCTATGTCTCTACTTTGATACCATTACAATGCTATTTTGGTTACTATAGACTTAGTATAATTTGAAGTCAGGTAATGTGATGCCCCAAGGTTTGTTCTTCTTACTTAAGATTTTTTTGGCTATTAGGTCTCTTTTTTGGTTCCAAATGAAATTTAAGATTATTTTTCCTAGACATGTGAAATGTGATGCTGGTATATTGATGGGGATTGTGTTGAATCTGTAAATCACTTTGGGCAGTATGGAAATTTTAACAATGTTGACTCTACCAATCCATGACCAAGGGATAGTTTTCCATTTTTCTTGTGTCATCTGCAATTTCTTTCCTCAGTGTTTTGTAGTTCTCCTTGTAGAGATTTTTAACATCCATTGTTCAGTATATTCCTAGGTATTTTATTTTCTTTGTAGCTATTATGAATGATATTGAGTCCTTGATTTGACTCTTCACTTGACTGTTATTATTGTACAGAAATGCTATTGATTTATGTACATTGATTTTGTAACCTGAGATTTTGCTGAATTTATTTATCAATTCCAGGAATTTTTCAGTGAAGTCTTTAGTGTTTTCTAGATACAAGATCATATCATTGGCAAACAGGGAGAAGCATGCAGATCCCAAGTTGCTCATGGAGCACTCAAGCAAGCTCAATGTCCCTCCACTTCAGGGTATGCCCTGCTCTGCTGGTGCAGCCAGACAAGAAGCACCGGAGAGGACTGGCAGGTAGGGAGCTCAGTCTGATCACCTGTTGGTCTGCTGCAGGTCTTTAAGAGGAGAAGTTTGTGCCCCACTCTCTGTGGAAACCTTGATGTGACTGGCATGCCCACAGAGGGTACACAGCCAATCCTGAGAGCCCTGGCTCAACTGTTCTTTGGGACATCCATGCCACTCAGTAGCAGTGGGTGGGGGATGCGGTGAGGAGAAAAAGAATCTGAATGAAGGAGAGCTGTCACTCTGGTCCCCTTTGTCCCTCTACCCAGAAGGCAGCCCAACCAGAATGTCCAAGCTCTGGGATCACACAGTTTTCCCAGGACTCATCAGCCCTCTGTGGCCACTGCTATCTGGGGAGGAGGTGGGAAATATTTGGGTGGGGACCACCTACTTGAAGACTGAAGGGCTGAAGCTCTCTGAGAAGGACAAAGGCACACAGTGAGTGGAAAAGCAGTATGGCACCCACCATCTTGGCTCAGGTCTGGGGTAACAGAGAGTGACCCCAAGGGGGCTGGAAGCCCAATGCTTTGTTTTCATGAAGCTCTCAGTTCACTGGCAGCAGCAACTTTTGAGCTCATGAGGGTAGAAAAGCTCTTTAGCAGCTCAGGAGCCTGCAGTCTGCCAGAGGTGTGAGGGAGGGAGAAACAAATCTGCCACCTACCCTTCCCATGGTACTTCAAGATGTTCAGGGATTGAATTCTGCCAAAATTTTGTTCATTCTTGTTCTGCTCTGCAGCTATTTCTTATGAAACCTAGGTAGGCTCTGGTTTTCTCCTATTAATCTGTTTTGTGTCAGTTTAATTTTCAGGCCCAGATGAAAAAGCCTGGCGAAGGTAAAATTTAGCCTCTCTGACATCAATAATAAGTTAATATAAGTTTGTAGAACATTGTCTGGCACAAAGTAAATGGCATATAAGTGTTTTTATTATTACTACAGAAATTGTTAGAGATGTTGAGTATTTGGAAATCTGCACAACTTATTTCACATCTAATTATTTAATAGTATAATCCTAGCTCCATACTAAACTTTTACTTCTTATGACTTTTTAATATAATCTTCAGATATAAGCAAAGCAAAATAATTAGATCCTGGAACAAAACTGTGGAGTGTAATAGATTCTGGAATTACTTTACAAAGATGATATACTGTATTCTAAGCTTGAGGCTCTTGAAATCTTAATTTTGATCTTAATTTTGACTATTAATGTTAGTATTTGCATCATGAGTTTTTATCACTGTTTTAGTTCTTTCTGCCTCATATTTCATACCATTATATGTAAAAATCATTTTTGTGTGTCTTAAAGTAAAAGAGGTTGGCATCTGTAAGTAAAATGTATATGTTTCATAGATTTATATAATGTATATGTATACTATAATATATATTTTAAATAATATAATGTGTATACAACATATAAATATGTTATATATTACATATATAATGTTATAGATAACATGTATATATACATTCACATAAATACATATTTTGTGTGTGTGGTGTGGGAGGGTATGATTTGGCATATGTATATATTGTATGTTTATATTTT
This sequence comes from Lepilemur ruficaudatus, assembly GCA_963574885.1. Lineage (NCBI taxonomy): Eukaryota > Metazoa > Chordata > Mammalia > Primates > Lepilemuridae > Lepilemur > Lepilemur ruficaudatus. Next base: position 15,051 of record CAUYRT010068486.1, read on the forward strand.
TATAACCATATCTATGTATAAAGTAATTAGCTTTTGCTACCATATAATGTGCAATCTTTTAATGTAATTTCTTTGGGCAGATAAATGGTAAACTTAAACATTGTAAGTTTTAAATGGCTGGATGTGGTGGCTTACCCTATAGTCCTACCACTTTAGGGGGCTGAGGTTAGAGTATGACTTGAGATCAGGAGTTCAAGATCAGCCTGAGCAAGATAGCAAGATCCCACCTCTACAAAAAAATAGAAAAATTAGCTGGGCATGGTGGTACAGGCCTGTAGTCACAGCTACTCAGGAGACTGAGGCAGGAGGATCACTGGAGCCCAAAAGTTTGAGGTTGCAGTAAGCTATGATGACACCATTATACCCCAGCCTGGATGACAGAGGGAGACCCTGTCTCTAAATAAAATAATAATAATAAAAATTATAATTTTTAAAAATGAATACTTCATTAGAGATGTCATTAATGATTTCTAATTTTTATCACAATGATTTGTTCAACATTTCCCTTGGAAAGTAAGGTGAAGTGTTCAGATCTTATAACATAAAATATATTTTCAGTTTTGAGTCTGGATATTCACATAGGATTCCATTTCTCTCCCCCAACAAGCAGAATTTCCTAAATCCATTTTTAAAGTCTTCTATTTGTATATTTAAGGAAAGTATAGTTAGAGGTCTTAAAAGCAATTTAAGCTTAAATCTCTTTCTCTCCACTCTCTGTATTTCATGGACTGCTTGAGGCCAATTCCATGTGAAAGACTCCCAAATGTTATTACTTTGCTGGAAGAAGCAAGGGGAAAAAAGAATGTCTTAAATTAATTTTTTAGACCATACTTGGTCCAGATTTTCTTTCTTTTCATATCCTCTTCTGCTTTTTGGTATTATTGAAGTTCTTTAAACAAGGCCTTGAGCTATTCATTGCTAGTGATTCACTACCAAAAGACTTTTTGGTAAAGCATTTCATTTTGGTTCAAGGAAAAGGAAGCTATGAAACTAGCAATCCTCTTTTGAAATGTGCTATCACTGAAAATCCAACAAAGGCAGGATTTTTCAACATTAAAAGTGTTTAGGTAAGACAACAAAATTGTATAAATTATATTACTTGAAGAATTTTCAGCCTCCAAGTTACCATGATTTAGGTAAAAATGATTTTATTTCTGATTCTTCCTCATAAAGACTCTCTCCTTGACCTAACTCTAGCCAGGCTTTCTAAGCCCCCCTCAACCTTCGGTGCCTGCATCACCCAGTTTTAGCAAGAATCTTGCTGAGTCAGCTTAGAAAGAATCCTGCACCCTGGATTTATTGGCACCCTGACCTGTCTTCTCAAGAATCAGGTTAAGTCAGTTTAAACAGAATCCTCCCCTTACTCAGGACATTTTCTTTTTCATCCACCAACTCCCCTACCCTACTATGTTCTGTGACTACAAATCTCCACTTTTCTTTGTTGTATTTAGAACTGAAGCCAGTTCATACAGTGATCTTGTTTTTCCATATTGCAATAGTCCCTAAGTAAAAATCTGTTTTTACCACTTTAACTACTGTCCAGCTCTGGTTTTTCTTTCACAATCCCAGTTCAGTCTTTGGGATTTTCCCTCTACAAATTTGGTTTCATAGCATTGGGTTGTATTAATCTGTACTTCCTTCAAATTAAATTTTAAGCACTTCCTAATCTCCATTGTGTTGTTTTATATTTGAAGTATAAAATATATTCTGATTCAACACAATTGTCTATATTTTTTCTTCAGGATAGGCTCTTATAATAAAAAAAAGTCAAACAAGCACATATACTCATATCTATAACCTGTTTTACATTCTGTCTCATTTCATCTTGATTTTTGGGCTGAGCTCTGGCAAAAGAACAGGGTAAGTTCTTGTCTCACATGCTTTGTACATGTGTCCTGCTTTACTCTTGCAAATGTAGCAGAAATGTGCAAGCAATGTTTTAGCCCTTCAGGCACTCAACAGGCACCAATTGTTGACAGAAGTGAACTGGGTAGCAAAAATTTAAACTGCCTTGAAATCATTAGACGATTAGCTTTCCCTTGAGTTTCATGTCACCCTGAAAAGTCTTACTGAAGGGCCCATTATATTCTCCTTCCCTGGTACTGATCAAGGAAAATAAAAATAGAAGCATCATTGAGTGCAATGTTGATTTTGAGACTAGACATTGTTTAAAAAGAGAATGCTAGGAAACTGCTATAAAGTACAAACATTTATCCAGGCATAATAGACAATGCCAATTGTTTTGCCTCAAAGTCCAAAGCATTTTAAAAAGCCCTTTTTCCAGTGAATAAAATCTCAAGAGAAATTGCTGAGATTATTTCTCTAAATGATAAGCAGGTGGATGTCACTCACTTTATGAAGCAAATAAAACTGTATATGAATAAAAGACGATTTGAGCTTTTTAACAATAAATGTATTTGATTTATATCAAAAATGATCAGGTCAATGTAACTTGTCAAAACTACAAATAGGATCAACAACTCTTATTTAAAAATCATTCATGAATATAATGTGTGGGTATTTATCATTTATTACAACATTCTCTGAATATATGCCATGTGATTATTAGATGTAGCAGGTGAGAAGAGAATTTTTAAGTAAAAATGCATAAAGTAAGTGTGTTTATTTTTCCCTTTGAATATATTTGAGATGATTGAATTCACAGAAAGTAAAGATCAACTACAAACTGTAATATAAGGCTTATATTTGATATTTGGGGGATTTGAATAATAAAGGAATACCATTAAGTGTGATTTTTTTTTAATTTGTAAAACTAGTGTTCAAACAGGAATGTTAATACTCTATTCCCCAAAATAGCCCATTTAGAAGCAGTACTACTCATATCGATGTCACTTTTAACACAGCTTCTCATCAGCACCATCCTTTTAAACAGGAAAAAACTGCCTCAACCACTCCAAGTTTGGAAAATATACAAAAAGAAATATGCCTCTGTGGCCCAAGAAATAAGAATGTGCTGCTGTTATCTGGTTATTAGGGCAGAATAAAGGAGGCCAGTAGTTATTAATAAGTATTACCTTTCATTGACATAAATGCTACAAATCATAGAGATCCCCAGAAAATGGCCTTTATAATGCTTATATGTCATTTAAATATTTAAAATCTCTCACTATAATAAAAAGCTTATTTTGAAATGCAGTCCAAGATAATTTTGGATTTTAAGCCTATTTCCACTGGCTCTGTATTCATTTGGGAATTGGAACAAATGGGCCCATACGGAGTCAAAATTTTATAAATTTTACCCCAAACATGCTTATGTTAAGATAGTGGTTGTTTTGTGATTGTTGTCATTTTTGTTGAGCATCCACTTATGTGGCAGCTCTAAACAAATGTCTAATTCAGGACCAAATTTCAAATTATGAAATTATTTGATTTAGTGATAACTTCATCCTAATTCTAAGTAAGGTATAGATTTAGGGTTTAAAGGGGCCTAAACATATGTGCACATATTAATTATTTTTATTTAGCTATTAATTCAGTTTTAAAAAGCCTGGCCACCTGGTCTTTGCAAGTTCTTAAGAAATAAATCAAGCCATTTTTCCTATTCTCTCACTCAACACAATAATCATCAACACCGAAGACTCCTGTGACCAAATATGGGGTATGGGTTCTTCCCCACCACTGTGAGCAATCAATTCTACAGCAGACACCAGCTGGGTATCCTCCAATTCAAGTCCCACGCTGCTGTTACCTGGAGATTGCATCAGATCCCACAGGTAAAGGGCTCAGTCCCCAAAACTTCAGTCACTAGTCACAAGTCTGGTCTCTAGAACTTCTGACCAACCGGCTTCAAGTCTGGCCTCTGAAACTTCTGACCAACTGACAACTCCCTCATTGGGTTTGATCACTTTGCTGGAGAGGTTCACACAACTCAGGGAAACATGTTATTATAAAGGATACAGATGAAGAGAAGCTGGTGGGGGGAAGGGGCATGGAACTCCCATGCCCTCCCTGGGCACACCACCCTTCAGGGAACTCCATGTGTTTAGCTATCTGGAAGCTCTCCAGAACTGTCCTTTTGGTTTTCTATGGAGGCTTCATTATGTAGGAATGATTGACTAAACCATTGGCTACTGGTGGTCAACTCAACCTTCAGCCCCTCTCCCCTCCCCAGAGGTTGGGGGGATACGGCTGAAAGTTTCAACTCTCTAATTATGCCTTAGTCTTTCCAGTGACCAGCCCCATCCTAAAGCTATCACTCAATCACTAATAGCACTTTGAAGCTACCAAGGATTTTAGGAGTTATATGCCAGGAAAGGGGAGAAAAACCAAATGTATAATTATTTCACAATATTATACCAGGTCTCCTGACTTGTGGTTTTCTCACTCTACTAATAGAGAGGAAATGTAACACCGTAGTCACCCCTCCTTCCACAGATATGGAAGGTAAATATTGAGAGTGGGGAATATGTAACAGAGGCAATGGCCCTGAAAAAAATAGCAAAAATATCTTCTGTCTTTTTAAAACATCCTCCACTCCTTTTTGAGAACTAAAGTCTGCATCCCTGCTTCAAGCCAGTGGTTGGGAGGGGCAGGGTAAATCTTTTATTTATTTGTGCAACAAGAGATGGCCCAGCCTGGACCTGTTAAAGTGAGTTCCTGGGCAGAGGTCATGAGATTGTCTTCAGCAGAAGTAGGATGATCAGAATTATCAACTGTAGTTGAACAGTACTTGCCTGAAGCTAAAAATCCTTTAAAAGCTTTGTATTTCTATGAATGTTCAGGAAATTCGGATTTTGAGAGGAGAAGGTCTATCATTTTTTCTCCTTTGCCAGCAAAATAAATCTCTTTTCTCCTCCCCAAAACACTTGCCTTCATTCTTCTGATTCAGTCTCGTGGACAAGTGCTGGGTTTTTGGTAACAGAAATACAAATCCTGAACCTGTATATAGGGAGGAAAGAATAAAGTAGAGAAGAAAATGCCTGCATAAACTACTTCAGCTTCATTACATGCTCATTTCTCTCTCTCTCTCTTTTTTTTCCAAGAGAAAGGTTTTTGTGGTTAACTCTCAACAGATTTCACATCCTCTGCCTTTTCTATTCCTGAAACATTTTAATAGTAGGGCCAGCTCAGGTAGTTTTATAGCTATTTACGTATTATACTAAAGCACACTACATCCCTATCCTGAGGTCTCTTCCACAGGGTAAATACTAATCTGTATTCCTTTTCCATTTCTTTAAACATGCTTACATGATCTGTGAATTCTAGCCAAAAGTCATAGCCTGTCCAGTTTATTAATTGTCAGATTAATCGAGAGCTCCCCACAAATTCCTGTCCCTGAATGGAAACTTGCAGTTAAATTAACTAATTTATTAGTTTGTTTGCTTGCTGCTGTAGTAACAGGATGAGATTTTGCAGATGGCTCTGATTCTATCAAAGATGACTAATTTACAAAGTAGTACTTTTGGGGTCTATTATACTGAAGTGGATAACTTTGAAAAGCAAAGAACTGAGGAAAATGTGTACATTACAGCCTGACTACCTGCTTCTCTTTTTCAGTTTCTTCTTCCCAATGTAGAGGTCAAAGGGAGGTTTTTCCTTCACTCTTGGAAGGTTCACTGGAAAATCAACTCACAAAAGGCAGATTATTTGGAGAAAAGGCATACAAATATATGTAATGTGTACATGGGAGCCTTCAAAATGAAGACCCTAATGTAATTGAGTACAGGCTAAGCTGCTTGCGGCTGTAAAAGCCAATAACAAGGATGAGGTGGAGTGAAAGGGAAGTGACTTTATTCCAGAGCTGGCAGTGAGGAAATAGCCAAGGCTCATGCCTCAAAGAAACCACTTCAAAGTCTTGGGCTGAGGGTTGGGTTTTAAAAAGGGAGTTTGGTATGAAGGGCATGCAGGAATGGCAAGGAGATGCTCTTAGTGTGATGACTAGCCTGAATTATTGCTTTACCTGGTGAGTGGGTTGGTGTTATCTCTAAAACTATTTATCTATAGATTAACTGCAGCCTTGTGGTAATCTCCTGCAGCCAAATAAATCTCAATTGTTTTGAGATTCTGTCGCTGGAACTTATAAACAAACACATAATTAGATAGAGGAAACTTGTGCAAGGGAGTGGCTGGTGGAACGAAGGAGGGTGAAGTTCAGTATTTCTTCACTAAGAAATTGTAACAGAGGGAATGGCCTGGAAAAAAAAATGGCAAAAATATTTTCTGTCTCTTTAAAACATCCTCCGCTCCTTTTTGAGAACTAAAGCCTGCATCCCTGCCTCAAGCCAATGGTTGAGAGGGGCAAGGTAAGCCTTTTGTTTATTTGTGCAACAGGAGATGGCCCAGCAGGACCTAGTAAAGGGAGGTCCTGGGCAGTGGTCACCATATCGTCTTCAGTGGAAATGGGATGATCAGAATCATCAACTGTACTTGAACAGTAATTGCCTGAAGCTGAGAACCCAACTTTAAAAGCTCTGTACTTTTGCAAATGTTCAGGAAATTTGGATTTTGAGAGGAGAAGGTCTACCTTTTTACTCCTTTGCTAGCAATGTAATAAAACTTCTCTTTCCTCTTCCCCAAACCACTTGTCCTCATTCTTCTAATTCAGCCTCATGGACAAGTGCCAAATTTTTGATAAGAAAATGGGCAAGTAAATTTAAAAATGGGGCACTGAAAAACAGGATACTGGTTACACAAAGACACAGGAAAAATTGTCAATATTTGTGTTTAGTTTCAACAAAGTATAGATAACCCTAAAGAAATAAGATTGGACAAAAAGAGTATGATTTAATGCTAATAGACTGAATTGAGGAAACCCAGCAAGGCCTGTCTAGATTCTTCTTAGTCTCTCTGAGCATTGAAGGAAATTAAAAATATTCTACCCCAAAATACGACATTTTGATATGCTGGACTGACTGAGGAAGCCTCAAAGTCTCTCTGAACTCCCCCTTCCTTCATTGAGTCTCCCGCAATCATTGAAATTTTTTTATCCGCAGGAGAGCCAGACCCACCAAGGAGAAAAATTGTTCTTTTATCAGTCCAGTATATCCCCGTAAGACCAGAAATGTGACTACACCAGAACAGACTCTTTAAAATGATAATGTCCTTTGTCTCAGACTCATTCAAATTCCAAAGGGAACTATTTACCAGTGAATCTTTATTCCCATCCATTCACCCTCCATGGTAATCCTTTATTGCCCCTGAATAGAATTCCTTCCCCCCGCCCCCATAACTCATTTTATCAGAAGGGCACATAAGTTTCTGAACCCTGTTAGGGAGTTGAATCTTCATTTTCCCAGGGTTCCTATATATTCATATTGAAATAAATTTGTATATTATAGTCTTTCTCTTATTAATCTGATTTATTGTGAGTTGATTTTCCAGTGAAACTTCTATGGGCAAAGTGGAAGTTTTCCTTTTGTCCCAACAGCATTCATTTCCTCCTCCTGGGTGTGAGACAGGGCCCTCTCTGGAATGGGGGTCTTATGACCTATAGTCAGACAGAGTAGGTCAGATAATTTCTTTATGGCCAGATTTTACACAGAATGGTGGAGGGAAAGTTAGAGTAATATTTTCAGGTTTTATGGATGGCTTTGGGAAAAAGGGATTCTTGTTTCTATGACTCACCTTGGGGAAAAGGGATTCTAGTTTCTATGGCTAGGCTTAGGGGAGAATGGGACTGAGCGACCAGGAGGGCAGAAGGAGGTCAGAGAAAAACTTTTGCTTGTGAGGCTACTTCTGGGGTCTTCATTTTGGGGTATTGTTTTCTGAGTCCTAACACCAACCATCTCTCAAAATATAATCAAAACCACTGTATATAATTAAAAACTGTGGAAAATCTTAAATTGTAAGATGGGTTTTTTAAACTGGGCTTTAGAAAATGCTAAAGATTCCCTTAGTTCCAGCTTGGGAAGGAGGAAGAGGAGCTGAGCCAAGTGGCCAAGCCCAACATCAACTCAAGCAACTCCATTTACTTCTTTGCACATTGAGTTGCAACTTCAAATATTTATCTACTTGATTTTAAAATTGAAAAAAAGGAAAACTGGCTCTATGGCATGAGCCAGTTGTCTAAGATACACCTTTTTTTAAAAAAATTATTGACTCATATTACTGGATGTTTAAATTAGTTCACATTCTTATTTCTAATATCTAGTTTGCATTCCTTTGTGTGTCTTTGATTTTATTGCTTGTCCAAGAGCTAAATCTTGTCCTCTGAAAGGAATTTTTAAAGAATCAATTTACAATGAGTAGTTGCATGATAAATGAAGCCATCTTGCCTGATTACAAGGTGATTCCACCTCAGACGTGGAACATTGAATCACTGTTTACTTTAAGGAGAAAGCCCATTAGTGTTTTTGAACTAACATTAACTGGAAAGAATGTTAATGAAATTTTCTATTTTTAAAAGCAGCGACACAGAAAAAAAAGCTAAATTGGAGAAAATCATAAAACAGAATGACCAAATAAATTTTATGAGACAAAGAAACTAATCTTATGTTCCCTGAAGACAAACTATATTCTAAACACAATAACAGAAGAACTTTGCTTCCTAGTCACCTAAATTTTGTTTTTATTTTCTTTTATTTATTTTATTTATTATTTTAAAGACAGTCTCACCATGTTGCACAGGCTGGTCCCAAACTCTAGGGCACAAGCGATACTCCCACTTCAGCCTCCCCAGTAGCTGGAATTACAGTCATGTGCCACTGTGCCCAGCTTAATTTTTAATTTATGTTTGTACAGAAATTATGTCAGTCTATACTTGAGAAAATTTCCCTACTAGTCCTGAACTTTAGAAAATTCATCTTTCTAAAATCAGGGATGAGGAAGAAAGAGGCACTCGACAGCCTTTTTAGGCCTCATAACTTATCAAAACATCCCATCAAAAGCATTTAGACTTTTCCCTGCTATATCCAGTCTAGCAAATATCTTTACTCTTTATAAAAGAGATACTGCTAGGAAAACTGGAAAATGTAGAAAGGCATAAAAAAGAAAATAAAAACCCACAAATTCCATCACTTGCCAATATTTTGGTTTATTTCCCTTTTCCAAGTCATTTCACTATGCACATGTGTCAAGACGTATATGTGGACATAAGTATAACTTGATTTATTTGTTAGTTAATCACTCCTAATGAGGACATGCTGAGCAAACCTATTAATTTGAAAATTCTTGTCAGCAGTATCACTACTTTGAATTGTTTCACATTTTGTAACATTAAGGTTTCATTCATAAAAAAAAAATAAATGCTTCTTGGGGTAGGAATACTTTAAGGAAGGAGAGCAACTGTGATCATATATAGTGTATCAATGCCTACCCACTAGTGTCTTTATGGATAAGAAAGAGAGGAATTAGCCACAAAGATGTGAAAAGTGACTTCAAAATTGGTGCTTATGGATGAATTACTGCATGTCCTTTAGAATTGTTTTCACTGCTTTAATACCCCAATGAGCTTTTTTTGCTTTGGGGTCATCAGAATGCTTGAAAAAGCTATAAAGCACACTGTATCTTGTGGGGAGGTAGGATAGATGTTAAACACTTTACAAAATATTTAGGCATCACCTAAGGAGGCAGAAAGGAAGACAGGGATTAAATGAATAGCTCAAAGTCACACAGCAAAACTGAGTCTGAAACCCAGGTATCCCAACACCAAAATGTTTATACTTTATCCTTTTTCTTATTAGCCTGTTCCTTATTACTTCTTTTATAGCAACAACAACAACAAAAAAAAGATCTCCCAATAAAATTTTCATCTGTGTGTATACTAAACCAAATAGAATTAATTTAACATAAACTCACTTCAAAATATAATTTCTTCAGCTTGTGTATTTCAACAGGAAAATTAGACCAATATAACTTTCTAATTGTCTTTATAATAGACTTTAAGTATTTTAAAGCCATGGATATTTCAAGTGGTATTATATGACTATGAAAAACAAAATGGCATTTCTTTATTTTTATTTAGTTTATATTACTAGCATGGATATTGAATTCAGAAGTGTCAGAGGAAGCTTATAATTTGTCTCCTTTGTACCAAACCAAAATAAATAAATAAATAAATAATGAATACTTTTGCAAGACAGAACATTTCTTTCAAAAATTGCTATACACAGGTAGTTATTCTGATTCATTTCTTATTTGCCTGATAAATCCTGTTTGACAGGATTCTCTGTACTCAGACTAAATTATTAAGGTTTACTCCCTCCAACCCATTATTTACATGAAGTACAATCCAGTGTCATTGTGCCTTTTGTTCTCCCCTCCCAGGTATAAATTTCAATTGAAACTTAATTTTAAACTAGAACAAGATTATATTTTTGCTATAGTTTGAAAAGATCAAATTAAAATCACTTTTTTCATCATTGATATGTTTTTTAATTGTATAATATATTTATTATGCATGTAATGAAACATGAAATGTGTGACTTATGTGCATTTGATTTTAAATATTTCTTTTTTCTTCTTCTTTATTGAAGTATACTTTACATATCATGCCTTTAAGCCATTTTAAGTGTACAATTAAATGATTATTAGTGAATTTACCAAGATGAACATTCGAAAGAAAATATCCCAAGAATTTTGTTAAAAGGGGGGGGGGGAACTATAAAAGACATCCAAATGTGAAGAAGGGGTGGGGAGCTAGTAGTCATGAATATATGACTAACTTTTGGTTTCCAACACACAAGGATGTAGTATTTCTATAACTAACCCCTTCCTCTAATTTATAGCTTCCTACAGCATTCCAAATTCCTATAAGGTGGTACCTCTTCCCTACTTTACACAATCTGCTTGAAATAGCAAGTACTCTGCTTTATCTTTGCCACAGACTAGACTTATGACAATGGAAGTGAATCATTTTAAGACTTGTCTTCAGTAGAGTAACAAAGACTCAATAAGAAGTACAGCTGATTCATCCAAGAGGAGGTGGCTCTAGGAAACTTTCTCTTATTTCCTGGTACCTGGATCTGTGGAGCTTTCCTTTGTTATATCCTTTATAACTCTTGTTTTCCTATCAGCTAGATTTTTCTATGCTACCCAGACTTCCACCCACTCTTCCAGTAATTCTTCCCTTTGTGTCTAAGTACCCAGAGTTCTTCTCTGGTTCACCATGAAGAACACTAAGAGGGATAAAGATTACATTATTTTATAAATAAAATATTTGCAATAAATTGTTAAATATTGTCACCAGAAAATATTCTTCTAAAAACTATATTATGGGTAGAATTTTACATAAAACCATCTTTAGTACCTGAAGAATAAACTGCACTTCCAGTGGAAGAAGAAAATAATATTTTCCCGTAAGAAACATTGTATTGCAACCATCTTTAGGCTAATAGGTTCAAATGTACTTGATTTTCCAGCTGAAAATGAAAGGATATATTTCTTTCTTCTTAACCATGTCTTTAACAGCAGAGTGAAGGGGGCAGGCTGCTACAACCAGCTTCCATGCTAATGCTATCAAAATTAGAATTTAGTGTTCATTGCCCTTATTCTTCTCAAAGCAAAACCAAAAATAAATAAAAACATAGGCTATAGACTAAGAAGCATAGAGATTTTAAGGATTTTCAAATTGGAAAAGGGTTGCTATCTGACTCCTTTTAGACTTTTGGCTTTGATATCTCCAGAACAGCTGAAAACAAATTTTAAATGGTGAAGAAAGAGTTATCAATAATCAGAACTTCTACTATGAAAATAATGTTAGCAGCATGGGCAAATGTAAGTGATGTGAATAATAATGAAATAATTAAAATTGTACTAGTTCAATGCTTTCTGCCAAAATCAACACTCAGAGTAACAGTGTGTTGAGACTGAGAAGAATGAAAATTCTATGTTAACTTAGTAGTTGGTAAGGGGTATTTTTTTTTCTGTTCTTTCCTCAATTTCTGTCCCTTGCCACTGCCACATCTTCTTTACTCCCACCCCCATCTCCAAGAATTGCTCAGAAAAATGAGGAAATTAACTTGTAGCATATGGAAGCAGCCACTTCTCTCCCTGTGCTATCCTGAGGGGTGGGGGAAAGTGATATGCAAAATCTGTCAAATGAAATATGTATTTCCAAATGTGACTGATTAGAAAAAGTTTCTTGAAGACTTATGAAATGTGGGATCATTCATAGTTCCTTTTTCTGAAAGTCAGTGTTTTCATATCTGCTTGCCACTAGAGATAAATTCATCGATAAAAGATATCAATTTTCTTTGTTTTGCTAAAATATTAGTTTTTTTCTGTGTGGGTGTTCATTCACTTAAAAATGTTTTTAATTAATATATAAATTATAGTATACCATTTAATATATCACACAGGATAATTTTATGAGCACCTGAAGTTATTTAGACCATCTTTTATACTTTTAAGTTAATAAAGGGACTTTTTATCTATAATAAAACTTCTTATATGTAACAATGAGAATAGTATATTACCTCCAAAATTTACCATGCATTTTTTTTCATTACTGCAATGTGCTATGCATTGTGTTAAGCATGAAGTTTTTGAAGATGATAAAATCTATTTCCTAACTCTGAGAAGGTCAAGTCTAGTGAGAGAGATGTACTAGCCTTTATGATTCTCATAATCTCTGCTCGCTTCACATGCTACATAGCAATACTTTTACATGATCTTAACCCTTGGATGCTCCATAATTTGTTGCAAAAAATTATAGACCTCCTCATGCCCTCTTACTCTGAATACATAACATACCCTCACACTCTTCCAAAAATCAAGAGCCATGGGAAGGTCGGCTCCATATCCCCACCCCCTTCAATGTACATATTTTCATTAACACATATTCTTCTCTTCTTAACACCTATGTTAAAGATGAGTTTCTCCTTCTTTCCCTAGAATTTCACTTCATAAATATTTTCTCTATTATTTATAATCTCCCTTTATTTTCTAAAGAGCTTTTTGCCTTAAGCTTAGATTGTCCAAACGTCTTTGGTTTTAGATACTTAACTCCCAATGGGTTATTTCAGGTTTCTCCTGCCCCTCCACTCAATTACTAAGACAGAGGGGTGGTGGTGTATGCAAGAACAGATTGGTGTCATTAGGTACACTAAGATGGACTATGGTGCTAGGACATCTACGTAGGAATGCAGGGTTTAAAAGTTTTCTCTCCCATGAAATCGATGCCTTTGTGAAGTGGTGATGGCAGGTTTGTTGCTCTTCCTCGCTTCCCCCCTTCTTCCTTCTCATTCCTTCCTTCTTTCTTCACCCACTTCTCCCCTCCCTTTCTCCCTTTTGTCTCTTCCACTCCACTCTTTTCTATTGCCCCTCCTCCTTTTTTTCTTCTTCTTCTACTTCTTTCTCCTATTTGAAATCAGTCTTTTATAGATCACCTTATCATCTCTGTTCTACCTTGCTTTCAACTGCCATGGTGAAACATGTCTAAGTCTTCTAATTAAAATGATCTATTTGCCTTTAGAAAGTGGTGAAGTGGAATAAGCGTGGACCTCTGCCAAAGGAGCTGTGGATCATAATGCTTAAAACTGAAGAAGAAAAAAGTTCTACTCAACTCTGTTGTGTCACACTCATTTTCCATCTATGTTTGGCACCAAGTCTGAGTTAATGAATTGGATTACATAACCCACATATTTAATCTCTATGCTTTACTCTATGGATATCAGATTAAGGCTGTCATCTGGTCATCTTTACTCTCTTCCTTATATTGAGCATCCAGTATACTTTTTTCCATTTAAAATGAGAATATGTTTAAGGAACTAGAATTGCAGAGGTAAAAGCATGCAGAAACTTTAAATTTAAAGAACATGAAAATTTATACTTATTGAGGCCAAGTACCATATGGCTAGACCATGTCTTTATCATTAAGAAAAGATCTTGATCTCTAGGCATATTCTGGTATTAACATGGATAATACTTGTTTCTGAAGCTCAAGAAGTTTGATTGATAATTCTATAGTCTCCACTAATCCTGAAAATCTCTCTCTCATGTAGAGAGAGAATAGCTTTAGCATTGGCATAAAATCATCACTAAGAATTGATTTAGAGCCAAATTCTTAGCTAATAAATCATATGCATCTGCTTAAAAAGTACTCTATGCTTATATAAAAAAGAAATGTACAATAATAAGAACAAAATAATTAACATATATTGAGTACTTCCTATCTGCCAGGCACAACAAATCTATGATGTAGGAACTATCATTTCCTTTACTTTATATGACAATGAATTGAGGTACCAACTAGTTACATGAGATTTAAACACAAGATACCTAACCCCCAAATTCATACCTTTAACTATTACAATACACTGCCTGCCCCAACAGTGGAAAAATTAGATCCAGAATCCAGTCCTAACATCCTCTATTATTATCAGTACATCCCTTCCATAAAATGAATCAATTCATGATTGGTTAGTCAATTGCAAAAATTCCTTTCCCTTTATTTCAATTCTCTTCCAAGTTACAATCTGTTTTGTTTTATTGTTTTGAAACAAACCTGCTGAAACATTGATGTGTATCTTGTCTACTTTTTCTGAGTATTCATTAACTTCTTAACCCATAAAACCTCGAATTTTGCTTCAACCACAATGCCAAAATGTTGTATTAAGGTTAAGAGTGTCCTGGATTTTGCTACTTTGGGACTCTTTTTCATTCTTATCCCAACCAATCTCACCTCATCGGTTGACCCTGTGGTTTACAACAGTTTCTCTCTCCTCCTTCTTAAAGCTCTCTTTAAGAAGAGAGTTAGTTAATTCTAAGACTACTTTCCTTTACTGTGTGATACTCTTTCTCGGAATTTTATATTGGTATTTAATGTTCAGATTAGCTGTTAATGTTGTCCGTCAGTTTTCAATTAAAATGATCCTCTTGAATCATTCCATCTTATTCTATGACTTGAATTAAGTTGATGAGTCTACATGTTCATTTTCAGTGTGGATCTTTTGCTTGAACATCAGAACCCTATTTGTAACTGTCAAGTTGGCATCTATACCTGGGTATCTCACAAGCCCCTGAAGATGAACATGTCCAAATTGCACTCATTATCTTTCCTGCCTGACCCATCCGCCTACATGACATATTTTAATTAAGAGTATTGCTATATACACAGACTCCAAAACCAGAATCCCTGAGCCCTCCTTCTCAGTCCTCTCCACACCAGTCTCATCACATTCTGCCTGTGCCACTTTAGAGTATTTCCAAGCACAGTCCTTTCTCACTATCACTGTTTTACCACCACTACCACCATGGATGATTAGACTTCTAAGTCATTAAATTACTCAACTAATTTCCTTCTGTCAACTGCAGCCTCATCACCATTTCTATTTGTTGACTTTGATGCTGCCAGAATAATCATTTGAAAAAATATCATTTTTTTCCTGCTAGTGTCCTCATTACTTAAAAGGTGAAATCTAAGCTCTTTATCAAATATTAATGCATGGATCACTCTTCCTAGTTAAGATTTCTCATAATTTAGTGGAAATATTAGTATTAGAGTTCAGAAATGACAATATCTCAGAAAAAAAGTATTTCCCATTTTTATCTAAGTCTAGGAGAAGGAGAAGGCTTCAAAGCACTCTCACAGGCTAACAATATTTGGACAGCTTGAGGAAATTTGTAGACTACTCCACTTGCCTCCATCATTCAGGAAGTTTTATACCCATGCCTTGCCTCCATTCCTCATTATCAATTCCTCTCAGCTTGGATCGAAATGTTTTGTAAGGCCCTGCATTTAGGCATGGAATCGTTTTCGTTGGACAGCACATATGTTTGTCATTCCAGTAGCCCCAGGGTCCTATTTCCTCTGGCCCCTAGAGTGATGCTGGCTGTCAGTTATCTTCTAAAAGCATAAAATCATGTGATTGAATTCATTATCCTGAACCATTCCGTGGCCTGTTGTTGATGGCCTGTTTATCCAGCTTAAAGCCTTTGTAGCAATGTTGACTAAGATTTATATCTTTTGTCCAAAATCTCAGTGCAAAGAATGTTCTACTAGGCCTTCTACATCCAGACTCCAACCTAAATCTTGACTTTCATTCCATCTTCTTACTACAAATGAAACTTCTAATCATATTAATCTTCCAGAACAAATGCTTTGTTATGAAGCATTTCTTTTGGGCAGAATTATTGGACTCTTCTGTTACTTCAGCACTCTGTTATGACATGTTCAGCATATCTACTATGGCAATTATGATTTTGTAGTTTAATTGGCTGCCTACCTATCATTTTCCTGGCCTAGACTTTGAGTGCCTGAAGGATATAGCACTGTGACCTTTATATCTTTTTATCTCCAGCACTAAGATAGCCCTGTGACATAGGATGTGTCTAGGATTTGTGTCACATAGGATGTGTCACATAGGATGTGACATAGGATTTGTTTAGTGAAAAAACAAAAAAGGATTATATCATTGAACACGTGAATGAATAAAAATGACCTTGTATGGTATGTTTACTATTGTTCCACTTTGGAGCTAAGCACATCTTCTGTTTATAGATGGCTTTGCACTATTTAAAGCTCTTTCAAAAGCACTTGATATTCATAACTTCACTGTGAAGCAGACAGAGTTGATATCATTCGTCTCATTTTAGAGATGAGGGAATTGATGTTTTGAGCAAAAGCGACTAAACTGAGATTATGGAAAACTAGTCCAGAACCCAGATCTCTTAACTTCATGAATAACAAAATATAAAGTGACAGTCCAGTTTACGATATCTATCACATATGCACAAGGGGAAATTGAGATGTCTACTATGAAATAAGGTGAATTATTTTGAATTCTCAGTAGAGAAGGAAGAGATACAAAATAATATGGACTATGTCAGTATAGATAAGATATAATTTGTAGATACAAGTGAACTTTCAAAAGTATAAATTTTAAACTTTTTTGAACACTCTATTATCTGTGGACCACATACTTTCAGAAAATCTTAAGCTTAAATATTCTTGTCATTCTACACAATTACCTGTTCTTTTAGAAAAATTCTTTCTAAAGTGAGATAGAAGTGCACAAAATCTATGGAATATAATTACTAGTTATGTTCACATCTTAGGATACATCAGGCCTTGTTTTGTTGTCTATGATGATCCCTTTCAAAACTGCACAATTTAATGAGCCTCTGCTCCATAGAAAGCTTGTAAGACTTCAATCAAGCTCAATTTGTGCTAATCTAGAGCTAAAATTACATAGAATGGGCTATAGGGAGAAGTGCTTAAGGTTTCAGGATAGAAAGAAAAGGTAACTATCACTCTTGATTTTTTTTTAATTTAGCCTCATTATTTATTTTAATAGTAGAACAGAATTTCCCAGACATGCAAATTACATTGAAAGTTGCATTCCAAAGACAATCTCAGGATTTTTTAGAATATTAATGATCATGCACCCTTCCAGCTGCATCATAACACTGTGGGGAATAATTAATAACAGGTAAACTGCAATACTGTAAAGGTCAGATGAGGGGGATTGTAAAATAAGAAATTTCTTTCTGGTGTTCTATAAAGTGCCACTTTATTTACTGCCTAATATGCAGTATATTGTTCTGCTCATTTAGAGGCAATTTATCACTCAACAAAGAACCAATGTGTCCCCCAGAAATGTCTGGCTCTCATTCATTGCCCAGAATACCCTGTTATCTTGTCTGAACAAAGTGATGTTTTCTATAAATAGCCTTTTCCTGTTTAAATTTTTGAAACTCTCCTGTCCCACATCTCATTTCAAAGAGCATACTTTCTGTTTTGGCACTTATCTAATTGTCTTATCCTTTCCTTTTGCTATAACAGAATACTACATATTGGATAATTTGTAAAGAAAAATATCTTATCACACTTAACAGCATGTAACTGAAACTGCAGCAAGCAAAACCATGGATGGGGGGGATACAGTATGTCCTTCTGTATTTAACTTATCATACTTATAACAATGCTTTTTGAGATTTATGTATGGTTGTTGAAGGAATTAATCATTTTTTCCCTTTTCATTGCTGTAATATAAATGAACCAAGATGAACCATATATATTAGACCGTAGGTAGTTTGTTTCTTCACAGCACTCTGAGATCCATTAGCAGAAAAGCCTGCTGGCACCAAATTCAAATTTTTACGCATGTAATTATTTTAAAAATAACCAAACAAACAAATTTTTTGAGCCATTTAGTGCCTGCCTGCTTTCCATATTCTGCAAAACTACACCCAGCATCTGTTGCCCATTGGTAAGCTAGAGCCTTTTGGTTATGAGACCCTGAATGGCCTTTGCCTTGGAGACTGGTGACTGGTCACTGACTCAGAAACTCTCATTGTGCTGCTGAGTGACATCACCTAGACATGTAAGTTCTCTCTCTGATTCCCTCTGCCCTGGGAGTTCTCTGTCCAGATGGTGGACCCTCATTTTAAGCCTCTGAATAGTCTCATGCTGTGCAGACCCTCTGTTCTTATGTAACTCTGTCCAAACATCACCCAAGAAAGCTTGTTGTCATTTACGTGGTCATATCTTTTTCGTTGATCAGTCCCAAAATTCCTTGAACCCCTTAGACTTACAAAATAGTATTCTGTACTATAGCACATTTTATTCATTAAGCAGCTGATGGACATTTTATTTGTTTCCACTTTTGTCTGTTATTCATAATTCTGCTATTAACATTTACATATAAGTCTGGGCATATGTTTTAATTTCTTTTGGAAAAATATAGTGAATATGCCTGAGTCATATGGAAAATATATGTTTAGCTGTAAAAGACCAAATTGTTCCCCAAAATGGCTGTACCAGTTTTTATTTCTTTAAGAATGCATGAGTTTTAAGTGTTCCACATTATATCCAGCAACTGCCAACATCAGTTGTTTCTGATTTTAACTTTAGCAATTCTTGTAGGTGGATAGTGGGATCTCATTGTGATTTCAATTTGCATTTCCTTGATGACTAGTGATGTTTATTGGCCATTCAGATATCTTCTTTTGTAACGCACCTGTTCAAATAATGTTTATGGCAGCACAATTCACAATTGCAAGGATGTGAAGGAAACTCAAGTGCCCATCAATATGTTAGTGGATTAATAAAATGTAGTATATGTATACCAATCAACTACAAAAAACAATGGTGATCTAGCAAATCTTATATTATCCTGGATAGAGATTGAACCCATCCTTCGTATCACAAGGAGGGAAAAACATGTACCATATGTGTTTGCCATCAGATTGGTATTAACTGACCAACACTAAGGTGTTCACATGGTAGTAATACTCATCGGGTGCCGTAAACCCACACTAATGAAAGCAGAATGCACTGTATGTGGGAAGGACATGCCTGTAGCCTTGGCTTGGGAGGGGCAAATGCATTACATGTAACCAAAATGTTTGTACCCCCACGATAGCCTGAATAAATTTTAAAAAATAAATAAAAAAAAATAACTTGACACAGTCAAAAAAATAATTTGCCTTTTTAAAAATGGATTATCTAATTATTGAGTTGCTTGAGTATTTTTTAAAAATTTTGGATGGAAACCCTTTGTCAAATATGTATTTTACATTATTTATTTTTGTCAATCTCTGACATGCCTTTTCATTTTCTTAACTGTATCTTTTGGAGAGCATATAAAGTTCATCTTATTAAATGCTATCTCTTATAATTTGTGCTTTTTTACATGTTATTTAAGAAGTTTGTACTTAGGCAAATAGCACAAAGATTTTCTACCTTGTTTTCTTTTATAAATTTAATAATTTGGGCTCTTAAGTCTATTTCCAACTTCAGGTTAATTTATGTATGTAGTATGAATTAAGTGTGTAGGTTCATTTTTTTCATACAGATATATAATTGTTCTAGCCCTTTTTGTTGAAAAGGCTATCTTTTCCCTATTGAATTATGTTGGCACATTTGTCAAAAAATCAATTGACCACTGAAGTGGAGTCCATAATTTGTAATTTTTAAATGCCTTTTTTGACCTGATTTTAGCAATCCATCGTCCACATTGCTGCCCTACTGATTCAAATAAAATATAGATATTATCATACCATTCTCCTATGGAAAATCTTTCAGTGATTCCCAACCACCCACAGAATAAATTCAAAGCACATTCACAATGCCTACAATACCTTTCACAATTTTGGCTGGTGGAGGAGGGCCTGTCAAAGAGAATGTCAAAGAGTATACAATGTGCAAGCACAAAAAAGTTATAAAAAAGTATGGTAATTTTTTGAGATTTCCAAGTACTTTTGCATTACTATAATATAGGCCATGAAGCCTGATGTATATTCATCTAATTGATAAAATTATCTTTTGTAATTGTTTTTTTCTTTTTCCAGTGTCTTCTGTCTATTCATCTTTGCAACTTAATTTCATAGTCTAGTTCAGTGCAACTCAAAATATCAGTCTCTGACAGGCATCAAGAGCATCACTTGGCAGCTTGTGTCAAAAGATAAAATTACAACAAATTTAGTTTAGAGATATTAACTGGGCAACACTTCATTTTACTAAGCTGAGCAGAAGAGTTTGTTTTCTTAGACAGAAAAGGGCTGAGGCAGGAAGAAACAGAAAACAGTAAGTGCATTGGTCATTTCAAAGTTATTTTTTCTTGTAAAGGTAAAAGCAGAGAGGACTTCCTTGCCATGCTGGCTAAAATTCATCTGTTTGGGGATTTGGTTATTCTCACTCTCTCTCTTCCCCTGATTTTCTGGAAGGTTGAATAATTTAGTTTCTGCTTGGTGGCATGGAACTTCTGCATGAATGACTTCATTTTGGTTTGGATTGCTGGACTGAGTGCAGGAGTTTGGTCCAAACCAATGGCCTCCTATAAAGTTTATTTAACACAACATTTAACACAACTTGTTAGTAATGCAAAATCTCAGGCCCACCCAAAACTCACTGAATCAGAATCTCTGCGAATGATGCCAAGAAAATGTATTTCAACAAGCCCTCCTACTTATTCATATGTGTGCTTATTGTTTCATATGATCTATAAACTGTTCCTTTAGCATTTCTTCTGTAATTTCTAAGATTTCTTACACATAGTCAGCCATGCTTAAATCATTTAAAGTATTTAAAGTATTGATTAACAGAAAGAATATTCAGAGATATTTGAAAATCTTATAACTAGTTACTTATTATCTGTCAACTCTCAGTACTAACTTCGCTAAATTAACAAGTATGGTTTTCACTCAAATATTAGATGTTTGACTGATAGCTTACTGGAATTTGAAAATTATACCATGTGAATTCTTAGGGTAGCATGAGGAGAAAGAGAGAAAATGCAATGGAGGTGTTATGAAAATGATTATCAAACCCTATACATCCTTTTACTTTTTTCTCAAATCTTGACAATCATAAAATTTTTCTCCTTTAATATGTTAATATGAATTATATTAATACATTTTTAATGAATGGTATCTAGATGAAATCTTGATTAAAATGTAATTTTAATTTTTCCATTATTCTATTGAATTTCATTAATTTAATTTACGTAAAGTTTGTGATTTGGTAATATATTTATGTGATTTGAAGACTAAACTATTTTAACAATATATACTGAGAAATCTCACTCCATCTCTTTTTGTCCATCTTGTTCCACCAGTTTTCTTAGTTTACCATTTATTCTTTCAGTTTTTATGTAAGTAAAAGCAAATATGTCTATAATCAGTTTCCTGCCTTATATAAGGTGGCATAATATATCCATCATTATGTACTTTGATGGTTTTCTTTCTCTCAACAAAAATATCCTCAAAATCTCTCCATATCTGTATTTAGAAGTTTCTTTGTTTTTTAAATTGTATATTTCTTTACCAAATAAAATGTATATTCTTTATCCAGACCCTTATTTCCAATTATTTATTATTCTGAAACATGTCATATTTCACAATTTTGTATATATAAATTAAAAATGCCCCAGTTGTTTAGATTTCACGAGGTAGGATTCCTAGCTCAAAGAGTAAATGTCTATAATTTTGGTAGATATTGCCAGATATCTTCGTCCTTCAAAGGAGCCCTTCCATTGTGTTTGTGCTAGTCTCAGGGATACAGTAGTTTTCAAATTTTTGGATAGTTTGTCCATTGGATTTGAGAAATGTTATTTCAGAATAAATGTGCTTCTCTTAATATAAGTAAAATTTAATATATGTTTATGCATTTGTCCAATAAACTGCCTGTTAATATTCTTTGCCTAGTTTTCCAATGGGTTGTCTTTTTCACTATAGATTTCTAGAGGTATTTTAAATAAGAAACAGACAAGTCTCAAGTCTTGTCTTGAACTACTAGATAAAGAAAATTTGGGAAAGGTGGATGTGTGGGGAGAAGGGAGGTAGAAATTAAGACTTTGATTTTTGACATGTTAAATTTGAGATATCTATGAAGACATTCAAAGTAGATGTAAATTAGGCTGTTGGATGTTCCAATTTGGAACTCAAAGGAAAGAAGTAGGTTGTTATATAAATTTGGTAGTTATCATATAGATGGTAATGAAGGTTCTGTAAATGGATAAAATCATCTAGGAAGAAAAGGTAAAAAAGACCAGGACTATCCCTTAAGACACACAACTATTGATATTTAGAGGAGCCCGAGCAGCACTCACTAGGATGTTGGAGAAATTGATCCTGCCAGGTACTGGAATAGATATACAGGGTCTAGACCAGCTGGATCCCTAAGGCCAGTTTCCTCTGAGAGAAGGAAATCACATTAGGGAATCTTCCAACGGGACTTAAAGCAGTGGGGTCTGATGGCATCCTCCACAGCTTGTGCAACAGGGGAGCATGATAAGGACTTAGGAACTTGCTAATCTTCTGTAAATATTGAATGCAATTCAGGAGCTGCTTGACCATGTAGGTAGCTGTTTGGCAGCTGGCTGTGGTTTGTGGTATGGTCCATTTGGGGGACGTTATAATGTTCCAGAGCCCAAGGAACCAGATTCATAAACTAAACTTTGACCTGCTACACTTTAATTCTCCATGATGTATGTATATGTACATACAAGTATGCCTTTGCTTCAACATTATTAAGAATATGACTCATTTAATAGAGCAATACAATGAACTTAATGTTACAAATATTCAGGAAATGAACTTATATCAGAATTAATATATATGTCAAAGTTTTAACAGTGATTTTCTTTGTTAAAATTGAATGCAATTTCTATTTTCTTCTTTTTGGTTACCTGTGCTTTTGCTTTTCTAGTAATGAATATATATATATGTGTGTGTAAAACATATGCAAAAATAAGTTATTTTCATTTATTTAAGCTAACTGATAAATCAACAAAGAGAACTAGTAGCAATGTTTATTCCCTGTGAATTTGTTTTCAAAATTTAAAAAAATTATATATAATTTTAAAACCAATAAATTAAATCTAAACTACTAATTAACTGCTCTATTGGCCTAATTTCTAGCTCATTATTGTAAGTTTTGCTATTGGAGTCTTTTAAAAATATTTTTTATTGAGATAAAATTCTCTTTTGTAATTTGATTCAGTAGGAAAAGCCTGTTATTTTAATTTATTTTTCATTATGGGCTATGACATTTGGATCCATTTGTCATTTAAATGCAAAAATATTCACACAAAATTACCTCAATTTGAGTACAGTTTCAATTAATTCAATTGCATCAGCCACCTCTTGACCAAATCATCTTACCCTACTGGAAGGTACTCATGGAAATATAAACGATATTGCAAAGCAAGACGACCATAAAGTGATTTGCTGAGGGTAAAACAAGCAGCATGCTGGGACTTTGGAGGTGGGAAGAGCCTTTCCTAATGGTTATATAAAACAGCAAAGATCAAAATGTGCTACCTTAGAGCTGGCTGTATCTCTTTTTTCTAACTTTTCAAAGGCTTAGGTATCTCATTACAATGTTTATATACGGTTCTTTAATCGCCTTCCTTTTTGTACATCTCATTACCCCACTTCATGTATACGTCTCACCATATCCCCTTAAATTATCTGTACCTCGTTACTCTCTAGTCAAGCTTGACCCTGACATCTCTGCACCTTATTTGCTTTGCAATATGTAGCAACTACTAATAATTCCTTTCCATCTGTGTCATTTATTAAAACATTTAAAGGCACAACTACATAAGAAATCTGCCTTCACTTTATAGGTTTGCCCTTTCAAACTTAAGAATGAAGCACCTGTTTATTTCACCTTTGTCTACAATTTGAGTGAGCTACCACCATGTGGTGTTTCACCAGATACAATACCAGTAAATTTTGCTGAATCATTCTCTGATATATTTAATAAAATGTATTGGTTGTGCAAAGTAAATAGGAAAGATCCAGGCTAATGCGAACTTATAAAATGATTATGATATTAAAATATGTGCCTTTACTGCAAGATGCCTTATAGTTGTTGATGAGCAGGTAGTGTATAAACACTTAAATAGATAATTACAGAGCAATGAAAGCAATGCACTAATGGAGGATTTACCTATACTGTGTTATCCTATAAACAACAATATACTATGTTTACAACCTAACTTCTCAAAATACCAAACACATCGCTTCTTTAGCTACAAAACTTAAACACACTGGACTGCAACTTTAAATCTAATTAAAAGAGAGAAATAAGATTAAAAGGGGATATAAAATTATTTCTTCAAGTTCCATTATTCCAATAATATGTCCTCAAAGATTGAAAATATATCAGTTATATCAATAGGTAGCCATTTTATTTCTCATTAAAACTCAGTTATTAACATTGTATCATATAAGCATTCCTTAAAGCATCCCTTGAGAGATTTTGGATGCTGCCTTCAAGAAAACTTTTCATATAGCTAAGACTTAGAAGCAGGTTAATTCCTTCCATTTGGGTGATTTCTTGAATGGAAGTCTCATTCTAATGTACTTGATAGATTGCTCATTAATCTATGAGCTAAGTAGATGATATTGTTAGAGCACCATCTCCAGCCTAGCCCTAGAAAATGTGTATTGCTGTGCACTGAAATTCAGTAGGGGAAATTCCTATTTAACTAAGGCATCAACGTGGTATTAGTAGTCTCATTTGTAAAGCCCTGGACTTTCAAGGGCATTCAGAGGTTGTTGGGCTTCCATGGGTATTGTAGATCCCTCTCACCTTCCATTTCTCTATACTAAGCTCCTCAATAACTATGTCAGAAAATGCAATGGAATTTTCTGGACTTTTGTCAATTTCTAGCCTTGAATCCACCACAGATTCTACTTATTTCTACACCTCTAATGGCTTTTCCTGACCTTGGTTTTAAGCTATTTGAACAGACATTCCCGAAGAGTGTAAAAGACTGTTTACCACAATATTACCTAGGCACCTTCTTCCTAAATGCCTATATCTGCTTTTGTAGGTAATTAGTCCTGGTTAATGTAAATTAACCCTTATGGTATGGAGTGTTACTAACAATCAAGACTAATTTTAAAACATCATATGCTACTTTTGGTGGTCCTGGGGACACTTGGTATTACATTTGGACCACCATGTTTTGGAACAGTTAATGCAGAGCCAAACACATAATTCTTGCCAAATAATTTAGGTTGCTTTCTTTAAGAAATTCAATAATTCAGATTCATCATATATATACCAGAAAGCTGAATCGAAGGGTAGAGAGCTTATTCCACACATAACACTGGGATGACAGAGGCTGACCCATCCAACACCATTAGCCAATCTGAGAACTTTATGATCATCTAATCATGCCTACAATAAACTATGATGATTCAAGACTACAAAAAGCAGATCATCTGTGCCACCACTAAGCAAGATCCAGTCATTCAGAGGGGTAGCCCCATGGTGGAGAGAAAATAAAGAGATTTGTTCTATTGGCTGGAAGACTGGCAATAACACCACTTTGGTAGGGCACTGGGCTGTCCCCCGACTAAAATGTAAACGACAGTGAGTGTTGATGGACCTATATCAAACCTGGGAATTTCAATCTTCTGAAGAGAATGGATTTTGCCTAGTTCACTGTTGTATACACAGTTCCTAGATCACTGGCTGGCCCTGAGTAGGTGCTCAGTGATATTTATTGACTGTTGGTATATAAACACATGTGATGCACAATCCCAGGACAAAGACAGCCCATTAGTCTGAATTACTGCTATGTTTATTCATAATTCCTAAATATCCCAGTACAGACTGAGAATATATCTCATTTAAAACCTCTTCTTACAGCTCTACCGTACTTTCATGGAAATGAACATCTTCATCAAAGTGGTGCAATTACCCCTGTTATCAACCTCTCATTTGCTTCTGTAAAGATATCCATCCCTATTCATTGAAGAATTCCTCCTCTACCAATGCAGGTATTTAAAACAGAAATTATGTTCTTGCTTTATATTTGATTTGGAAAACAACTTAGAGAACTTTTCATATCTAAATATACCACTACACACCCACAGATCAATGGCTAGAGGGAATGTTTCAGCTAATTATCAGAACGTGAATAACTAAGAACTCCTGAGCTTACTTTTATAGACTACATGGCGTGATGTTGGACTTTACAATAAATAAAGCTCACCATAATAATCCCAGGCGGAAATTCTTTCCCAGTGTTATTATACCTCTAACTGATAATTTATTTTTCATATAGTTGACATTCAAACTTATATTAAGAAACTTATGCCCTGTCGATAGCCTAAATAAAAAATATTTTATTTACAGCTTGCATGTTTTATTATTAGTTCTTATGTTAAAGAATAAGTGCCATGTCCCCTAATGTATAAATTTTACTTAGTGTACATATTTCTATTTCATGCATACTTCCCTTGATTTCTGTAAAATAATAAAAGTAGCTTTTTAATGTATCTCCATATTAATAGTAACTAACCTTTTATACTGGAAAATAAGGAAGCAGTGGGCTTTAAAAGATATTTTACCTAAGGCTAGCTAGCATAATTTAATGTATTAAATCCATTTTTACATTTTATCATTTATGACAAGTGAACTTTAGGAGGGCAAAACAATTTTTAACAAGTGGAAACACTGCTTATACAGCACTGGAAGAAAAAAATACACTTTTTTTTTATTCTTAAATATGTAAAGTGTCACTATCATGAAGCTTGACAGACTTGAAGAAGCATACTTAAAGGGGTACATTTTAATGCTTGCTAAACATAAAAATAAGTTTTTGGACAGTACTACTTGTTTTAAAAATAAAGGCATTCATATACAAGATACTGAGTAACTTACCAAAATATTCTGATTTATTTCTTTCTAGATACAAATGGTTAATTTTCTAAGCTTGAATGACGTGAAGTAATTAATCCAATACCTTATAACACATTTGTTTGCTTCATGAAATGTAATATAAAATTTCACCACCACTCTCTTCCTGCCTTTAAAAGAATGCCTGGTTTCGTTAATGCAGTATTTCAAAACTAATTAGTCTCCTTTTTGACAAGACACATATGCATTTATTCTGAATCAAAGCTGCAAAAGAGAATTTTTAATGAATTATTTAGAATTCTTCTTGTACTTTCTATATCTTGGCAACCTTGATCACATAAAATAATAAATTTCTAGCCATAGTTAAAGCCAAGACAGTGCCGCTGCTATTTTTCTTACTGCTTTTAATATTAATCCTGCTTCCATATTCTCAGTGTATGACCACATATTTTTCCATATAGTCTAAATTGTACTTCAATAGTTAATAATTAAAATTTTTTCAATTTTATGCACAGTAGTGTGTATAGACTGATAATCAACATAATATAGTACTTTCAGTTATTTCTGAGTTCCTAAAAATTCTCATCATTAAATACATTGGATTCTGTTATGTGGGAATCATGTAAATGACTCTGAAAAAAATGGTTTCAGTGAAATTAGATAGATGTAGAGTAGTCCTTTAAATCAGTTATTATAAAAAAATACTTGGATCTTTTAAAACTAGCAGAAACTTCTAGTGCTAAGAATATGGCTGTTAAAAACACACAGGGTCCCATCTCTCTTTGAGTATACAGACTCTTTGAGTTGTGATCAAAAATATACTTTGGGCTGAAACTGTTTAGCAATTAAGGTAGTACTTGTATCACAAAAGTCACAAATCTATTCCTTATGAAAAATAAATATATATATTCCATAGATATGTGATATATACCACATGTATAGTATGTGGCAAAGAGAGACAGAGACCAGAGACAGAGAAGAGACATTCATTCAGCTGAATTACGGCAGTCAGTTCAGTTTGGGTAAGCAGAATTCAGTAAATCATTCTCACATCCAAATCTCTAACTATACTAAACAAACAGAAGGGACCACATGGTTTTTATATTATTTCAAATTTACTGTTATAGTTGGAATGAAGAATATACTCCCACCTTCATTACTGAAACTAGATATTGAGCTGCCATGACCAACTTACCCAAGCAAGTGCAGATGGACAAGCTATGACAAAAGAAGGAAAGACCTGCAGAGTCTGGCACAAACAGGGCACACAAACTGCTTTTTTTATTTCTCTCTTTTTTAAGGTACTAAGTAATTTTTGAATTCTTAATTCAAATATTTCTATATGTACTTTAATTAATATTAGTTAACATCTAGGATTGTATGCAATGGTTCATAAAGCACAGCTAAATAAGTGCTATCTTCTACCACCCCTCCATAAAATCTAAAATGCCCTGATGATTAGTGTTGTGATTCTTTTGCATTTTTTTCAGTCATTAGCATTTCTACCTGTTGACTTATTTTGTTACCTTTTATTTTTATAATTTCACATTTAAAGGAAAGTTATAAAATTTGTATGAGGAACAGATTTAACAATTGTTTGTGTTTTGCCCCAACCATATCTATCAATTTCTCTGTGTACATTTATCTATATATTATGAATATATATATTCAGCCTCAAATGATTTGGAAAATTTTATATTCTTTGAAATATATATTACATATTCATATTTGCAAAAATCAATACATTCCATAAAACTTTAGACTAACAAAGAAGAAAGAAAAAAGACACAAACTTCCAACCTCAGAAGTGAGAGATATCACTATCGACTCAACAGACCTTTAATGAAAAATAAGGAAATAATATGAAGAACTTAAACACATAAATACAATAACTTACAGGAAATGAACCAATTCCTGAAAAGTCCAAAAATATGAAAATTCACTCATGAAGAAATAGATAAACAGTTATATAGTAATTGAAAGGATTTAAGTTATAGTTCAAAAGCCTTCTGAAAATGATGGTTTTCGGCTTAAATGGTTAAGCCAAGCCAATGGTTTTACCAGCAAATTCCACATAACATTTAAATAAAATAAACCTAGGCTATATAATCTCTTCCAGATAATAGAATAGAAGTGGACACTTTACAACTAATTTTATGGGGCCATCATTACCCAGATAACAAAACTCTGCAAAGAAAGCATAAGAAAAGAGAGCTATAAGCAAATATTCCTTGTGAATCTAGCTGCAAATAATTTTCAACATAATACTAGTACATCTAATCCAGGAATATATAAAAGGAATAATGTACCATCCTCAAGTGCAATTTATAACGCAAATACAAGATTAGTTCAGGATTTAAAAAGTACTCATTTTACAAACTAAAGATACTTACAAACTAAAGACGAAAACATGTGACCATATCAATTGTTGTGGAAAAAGCATTGACAAAATCCAATATGTATTCACCAAAATAAAAGAAAACAAAAAGGAACTCAGAAAGCTAAAAAGGATTAAATAAAAAGGATTTCCTTATTCTGATAAAAGGCATCTAAAATGGTCCTGTAGCTAACATCAAATCTAATGATGAAGATTAAATGCATTCCTCCTAAAATTGATGTTGTAGACAGAAATCTAAAATGTCCTCCAAGATTTCCCCTCCTGGTGTACATACTCTGAATATGCTGCTCCCCTGGAAGGTGGGTAAGACAAGGCAATATGACGGCACATCACTCCCATGAATATATTACTAATAAATTAACTCTGAGTTTATCAAAAAGGAGATTATCCTAGGAGGACCAGACTGAATCAGGAGACCTTTATAAGGTGAAGTGTCAATTTTTCATCTCCCAGCCTTGAAGGAGAAAACTGACATGTTATGTTCTTCTGAGAAAACAAAATCAATCTGACAGATAATAATTTTAAAGTCGTACAAAGAAACTTTGAATTACTTCAAAACTATGAAATAGAAACTAAATCATCATACACATATCATAGGATACAAAAGTATATTCAGGTAGCCACCGCTTTTTTGCCATGTGATAAATAAGACCATAAAATGTGACATATAAAATTAAAGCTATATTAAATAAATATTCATCTCATAAAAAGATGTAATATTTGAGGGCTATAGTCCTAACAGATAAGATCAACAAAATGCCATAAAACAAAAACAGTAAACCTAATTGTTGAAGCTAATGCAAGTTTTGCACCAACACTCACAAAATGGACATAAACAATGTTTTTATTTCACAAAGGGTTCAGTTGTATTTGAATTTAAATACATTTCTACTCTATAAGAAACTTAAAAGAAAGCTAATAGATATAAAAAAAATGACTTAAATTTGTTTTTGACTTAAATTTGTTTTGACTTAAATTTGTAATAAGATACCTTTCATTTTAAACCATCTGAAAACATGGCATGGCTTTGTTTTGGATGGTTTAGATGGCTCAATCTCCTCTGAAATAAAAATCATGGAAATTTGGCTTGAAATACACACACACACACACACACACACACACACACACACAGACATGTACATATAAAATAAAAAGTAAAGTGGGCTTAGGATATGATCCAACAATCGTGTTTCTTGGTATTTATCCAGAAGAGTTAAAAATTTATGTCCACAAAAATACTTGCACACAGATGTTTATAGCAGCTTTATTCATAATCTCTAAAAGCTGGAAGCAACCAAAGCTGTTCTTCAGTAGGTGAATGGATAAATAAACTGTGGTACATCCAGATGATGAAGTGTTAATATTATAAGGCCATAAAAACAAATGAGCTATCAAGCCATGAATAGATAAACAGGAAACTTAAATGCGTATTATGAAGTGATAGAAGTCAATCAGAAAAGACTGTATGATTACAACTACATGACATTCTAGAAAAGGCAAAATTATACTGACAGGAAAATGATCAGAGCTTTCCATGGGTTGGGTAAAGGAAGGGATGAATAAAAAGAAATGAATTAGCAGAGCATAGTGAATTTTTATGGCAGTGAAAATACTCTATATGATGCTATAATGTTGGATACCTGTCCTTATACATTTGTCCAAATCCATAGAATGTACAACACTAAAAGTGAACCCTAATCTGAACTAAAGACATTGGTGATAATAATGTGTCAATGTTACCTCACTGATTGTAACAAATGTACCACTCTGGTGGGGAATGTTGACAACAGGGGAGGCTATGCCTATGTATGGGTAGGGAGTATATGTGGTATCTTTGCATCTTCCTCTCAATTTTGCTGTGAATCTAAAGCTGCTCCAAAAAAATTATCTTAAAAAAGTAAAATAGAGAAATAAGATAGAAATCTAAGATACAAAACTTTTTAAAATATTTTAATTTACATCAAAACCGTTGCCTATTATAGAAAAATTAGGAAATACAGAAAAAAATAGAAAACATTCAGAGACACTGTCTCATATCTTTTATGGTTATGCACTCTCGCTCTAATCCAGTAATATTTCTTGAATAAGTGCTCAATCTATGCTTTCTCCAATTCATTTAATTTTCTAAAGGCCTTTAGCCAAAGTTATTATTAATAATAATAATTACCCTTTTTGCTTATGCAATATCCAATTTTCTATTTTCATTCATAGTTATTTTGTTATATAAAAGCCATGGCCAAAAAGGAGGATTATGTGATGGTATTCTTTCAAGAGTAATAAATTTTGGTGGTCAGTTTGGCAGGAAGCAAAATCCCCATTTCCACCTCATGATCTAGAGTACCAAGAAGTTCTTTTCAGAATATGTTAGTTTTAATGTATAATTTCCAAAAATTTAAAGCATGATTGTCCTATAAATGTAAAGTGAGCATTTGTCAAATATTTACTTAATTCATTAATAGGGAATCAGCAACTTGTTAAGGCAGGTCCGAAGTGATTTGGAGAACGCACAAGAATTTATGGCAGGAAGGGACGATGCTACAATTAGATTGTTAATTTAGAAACAACGGTGTTTAATGCCCACAGGACATTAAAACTGTAATTTTGCTGATATTATTTGAATCTCTACCAAATAAAATTCATTTGCAAAGCTATGAAAGAAGAATCATTTCATTACTATAGGACAAGGATTATTTGCATTACTATTGGTTATCTACAGATTAATATCTTTTCTTCAGGGCTGTAACATATATTATTGAATAGAAAATGGGAAATCAAACAAAGGCATATGAATCATTTGCCTATTTCTAAATTTTAGATGTATTTTCTTAATAATATTATATTTACAAGTTAAGGACTGAAGTGGTTTGTATGAATACAGATCTTTTAAATGACACCGGCAATTCTGAATATTAAGTGTATATGTAACAAATATGAATCTGCTGCACAGATCATGAGGTGGAAATATGTCACTTTCCTTGATTTCCTTAATCAGCTGGACTCTGGAATAGCCTTTGTCTACCAGATGGTTAGGAAATTCAATTGTTATCATCTTTTCTTTTTCTTCTGTAGGTTCTTTTATTTCCTGGACACAAAAATTGCTAACCTGCTTTAAAAAATTGCTAGGTAAAACAATTTATTTAATTATATATAAAAAACTAAGTTAGCATTTTTTTTCTTCCTAAAATTTTATTGGGGGAAAACTACAAAACATTTACGGTACAATGTTTACAGTCACAATTTATAGTGAGCTGATTTCCCAAAATATATTACCACTCAAGTTGACTTATCTTGTTACATTCAAAAACCTACTCTGTCAAAGTAGTCCAGAGAGTACATACATAGTGCTCCAACTGT